>DWIC01000862.1:0-10291 GCA_018248135.1 Battus belus | reverse complement strand
CTCTCGGATGCTGTAATAATGTGTATTTATAATTGTACTTTTTATTTAAAATTAAAAAAACTTAGAAAAGGAAGGACTTAGATATCATGCGAAACACACATGTTTATTAAAATGTATTATCAGTATAATTTGTAATTTTTTATTTGAGCCGGACAAGCGCTTAGCGATAACTTCTTTATAGTAAAGCTCTATATTTTACAGGAGCAACGCGTATAAACCTAAAGCTTACGTACAAAAAAGTCAGATATTTACAAAAGAAGTCAAGTTTTGTTATCGCTTAAAATCTTATCACAATAAATTCTAGAATATTGAAATTTTAAATTTTATTCAAAGATATTCGGTACGGTTTAGTTTTCGGTACTTTAGTTAAAAATAAAAATTATACTTTTAAAACTTATACAGCCCAATTTAATTCTAGTTTCTACCGAGTCGGGTCCTTTTCGTATTATACTGATGATGTATTTATTCATCAGACAATCATCATTATCACGTCAACCGATAGTACGGTATTAAGCTGATCACTTTCAGCGACTTCCGGCGATTTCCCGCGACTCTAACTATGTCGTTAGACCACCTCAAGTGGTCTTTGACGATATTTCTTTGTAGATAATGTCCTATGCCTATGAGTCTCTTTACATCATAATAAAAACCAGTGGTATGTGTTTAGTTACAAGTACATAACGGAAAAGTCTGGACGCAGCGAAATAACGTACGCAACGTGTCTTATATACACTTCTTAAGCCACTTATAAAACGCTCCGGCGTAAAAATAAACGTTCTAACAAAAACGTTACTTCGCGAAATATCTTCACAACCGACAGTTTTAAATCGCTACTAACGCCATCTGTTGTAAGATGTGCGAACGAGGGAAATTGAAAACTTGCCAACTTGGTACATGCTCTCGGTTTTTAGTTTATATGTTTTCATAGTTTCTATATTAGACGACAGATGGCAGTTCTAACAAAAATTTAAAACAATAATTTTTACACTAGTTTCTAGAGATCATTTTTACCAATATCATCATCAGCATCATTTCAGCCGCAGAGCGTCTACTTTTGGACATATGTCTTACCCACAGGTTCAAATGTAATTCTCACCAGCTAGAAAAACTAATTTTGATATATCCATTTCATACGTTCCATAAATGCCAAAAGCTTTTACTGAATTCGTATTATTCAGTAAAAGTCAGTCATAAGACTGTTTTGCGCTGGGCGCATCCAGTCATAGTTGGGGGCTAACCTCCCCGCGTCTACTTGCTTATGATTATGGTTGCCACGAGAACCTTCCGGCCACAAAAGCCATCGGTTGCATGAGCAATATGTCTCGCCCATTACCATTTCAGACGAAAAATTCAAGCTACATCGGTGACTCTCTGGATAACCTCGAGCCTTCTTATATGGCATTGTAAGCGACCTCGTCTCAGATCCTTAAGTCATCAATGGTTACATACCAAATTGATTACAAAATATTTAATCTAACTGCACTGCTACACAGACAATGTAACATTTTTTTTGTAAATTGCATATTGTAGAACGTGTGGTATTTTATAGGCTTTGTAGGTAATATAGGGACAGATCTATAAATGTCACTAGGGTCCCAGAGAAAGTCACAATACCTGCCACTCAAATGCCAGTTCCATTTGGCCCCATATTTGTAAAGTTATTCCATCAATAAATACAATTATTTACATTGACCACATAATAAATTTGAATTAAATTCAACCGGGAGATTATATTTTTTAATAGATCTTTTAATACGATGTAGGCAATCGCCATAATCGATTCGTATCGAGGTATGTTATTCAAAACACTGCTAACAATGGCGTGGGTCAGTTGGCGAGGTGGGATGTATTGTTACGGGCAATACGTCACAATACCATAACAGTTATACATTGTCACAAACATAATGGCATAGTCACTAGTCACTGGCTATTAATTTGGGGTGTTGGCTCTTTAATAAGACGATGTATGTTTTATATCTATATATTTATAAATAATTGTAACTACATCTTTACACAAAACAGTTATACCAATGGCCGGGCTTTCATAGTTGCCCCAACTGGCATTTATTTTTTGCTATATTATATTTATGATTCCTTATTCAAAGTAATTGGACACCGGTATAAAAGCTTAAAAAGGGTTTATGTGTAGCTTAAGTGTCAGCAATAACTATTAAAGCTTTTAGACCTATAACCAATGACTTCGTATGAAAAGATCAGTCTGAAATCCGTTAAATCACTTCATATTTTCCATTGTTATTTGAACAGTTACATCCGAATGTAGATAACGGGTTTCCTTTATATATGATTATTATGTTATTTATTGCTAACATGATTGAAATGATGAAATCTGCAGGGATAGATTGTAAACAACAATAAATTTTAATATGCAGTAATCCGAATTTTTAAATCGCTTTTACTTACTATTGCCTAAGGAATTATCATTTATTTATAATTTCTGAAACCATTAATTTTAAAATTTCTAGGCCTTACGGGCCTAATGGGCGTCCCATTGCATGGCACAGGTTTTACCACAGCACAGGGTATACCAGTAGTGTGGTATTATTATTGGCCATCCTACATAATTATTGCACAGAATATGAATAATTCATAAGAGCCTGCGACCTAATATTGCAAGTCATCTGTCGTCTACAGCTGGGCTGCAGCTCGCTTGGGGGGAAGGGTGGGGAGTTTGTATATTAATTGATAGCAAATGAGCTGTACTTTTTTTTCAACCATATCAAATAATTATTTTTAATAACTAAGAGTGTATAGAATAAAAAGCATACACATTATCAAAACGTATCGTTTTCATTTTACTTATTTTTAATGAAAAACGTAATAAAAATGTAGATTTTAGTTTCGTATGTGGGCAGTGCTTTATAATTGAGTGTGGGCTTGTTAAAAAGCAT
The DNA here is from genome assembly GCA_018248135.1 of Battus belus. Classification (NCBI taxonomy): domain Eukaryota; kingdom Metazoa; phylum Arthropoda; class Insecta; order Lepidoptera; family Papilionidae; genus Battus; species Battus belus. Next base: position 7,382 of record DWIC01000862.1, on the reverse strand, counting down.
GCTGACACGATGTTAAATCTATAACGATGTCTGCTTTACGTAAGAGCGTGGACGCTATTAGAGATAACGGAAGCAATTTAATGCTTTGTTAATGTTGCGCTGGAGAATTTTTTTCATATCATGGTCTCACCGCCGCGTATTGTCTCCATTGTCCAGGAGTTCAGGGTCAAACAGCGCCTCTTGGTTTTGGTATATATACCAAAATACTTTACGTAGCGTGTATAACAAATGTCCAGTGGGTCACGTTTTTTTATCGGACTCTCACTGCTGCCCAAGTGGCAGATTTGCAGATTCCGCGAGTTCGAAGTGGCAGGGCGCAGAGGGCGCCCAGCGTAAGACCTCTTAAGGTAGCAAAGCTCGAGGCTTGGTAATCGAGTGTACGATCTCAGTGTGGTATTATGGTACTCCTCTGGAAACTTATTTGTTTTTTATTTACTATTTTCGTATTATATCAATTTATTTTAGGTTTAACATATTATAGGCTCTTCATGCCTTATTATTATTACAAAAGTCGTTTAATATTATTAACGTTTAGGTACGGGTTTTTCAAGACCTACCTCTTACTAATTTGGTTACCCATGGGATTTTTTATATTTTGTGTCATTTTTTAATTTAATAAATTTTTTATCTTATACATATTTATTCTAGAATTGTTATTTTAATAACGACAGTACTGTATTAAGTTTATGGTATCTATAAGCATATTGTATGCATAAAAATAAATTAAAAATATAATTAAATAAATATGCTGCCATATAGTCAGGTCTGTAATCGTCTACAATAGACAAACACGTTTAGTTTTGCATTTTGTTAGATGAAAGTACTTTATATATGTATTAATAATTGTGTATATAATATATGTTTATATATAAATAATTGGCAAGTGTGTTTTAAATAAATAAATTTGGTACTCAACGATTTTCGTCACAATGCAAATCTGTATTCGCCTCAATTCAATTACTGTGCGTTATCATGACTATTAGACTTAACGTTCAATCCACGTAAGTACAGTCAACAGCAACAAAATTGCAAAACACGTGTGACCTCATTAAACGCACTTAGTCCATCAACGCGAGTATTACATGCATATGTTTATAATAACAATGCGTTGTAATTATTACATAAATATATCAACTGTGTCCCTCGTCGCATTGCAAACTTAATGAACCTCCCCACGTCGTCCCCTGCGGGTGGAATCGTTGTTAGTTAACCTCGACTTAGTAAAATGAACATTCGTATCAAATTTCAAGTCAAGATTTTATAACCCATACATGACAACTTGAAGGAGATATATTTAGATAAGGCCAGGCTTTGTTCAGTAAACCGATCCAAGCCCGATTCAGCAAAATATTATAGAGCCCAGTGCAGCATTGGGCTATCTGATTTTTTTTTACAATTTTGTTTTGTTTCAAGTGATTTTGTGATGATTAACGTGGATGGAAATCTCTTGGAGTCGCGGGTATTTTAAGTTGGGGGTCCTAAACTCCCACTAGCTTTAGCGATTCTGTGGCGGACGACGGATCGACGTGGTCTGGAACCGTCGTGATAGACCCAGGATGGTTTCGGGGGTAGCGCAAGCACGCGTACCCCGATACGGGGTATTTAAGGATAGCAAGGCGCGCGAGGATCGCATGGCGTTCCCTAGTCGGGAGAAACCGCGGTACCCCACATCACGCAGAGGGCGATCACAGGAGGGTTTTAGTGGGTAGAAATCCCACATACCTCTCCCTTCCCTCCAGAGACAGGGTATCTTAATTTCTGGAAGATTTTCCCTCCGATAATAATAAAAGGTGGAAATCTCTTACATAGATTATAATCTTTATTTGTCACTAACATAAGGGTATGTTATTCCTCTATCAATTGGACCGACTACATAGTTAACGTAGCAAGAAGCTGCATATGAGCAGTTCAGAACCAGTCATCGTGGCGATCTATGCGGAAGGCCTATGTCTTCTAAGAAGAAAACGTACATAGAAGTGACGGTGTATATTTAGTATCTGCAGAAGGTAGTGTAATTTTGGTGCAGTTAAGAAAGTTCACCGTGTTATAACATAATAGCAATGTTTAAAAATACGTTATAAAAATTGTTAAGGACAAAAAAATGTAATTTTATCATGAGAATCGTTGCAAAAATAAATATTAGCATGAAAATGTGCATACGAACATATGTGAGGGAGTGTATCAAGGAACGTGTGTATGACTGTGTGTTTAACTAAAAATGATAGTGCGTATTAATTAGTACATGCAGCTTACGAACTTTAATATACATTTATCGTGCCTTCGTTTAGCTCACGGATACCCACTGCAAGGTCCATATTCCTCAGACCGCCCCATCAAGTATCTACGGGAGAAATACTACTAAATATTAAAACATAATTATATAGTGAAAAAGTTACTTAATTCAGCTTGGCGAGTGAAAGCAAGAGGTAGGAGTCCAGGAGACCGCAGCAGCCATTTCCTATGCTCTTGGCATTTACCAATTTATGACTGGTTAGATGTTTAAAGATAATATCAAACCAAGATTGCTACATTAATGTGTATTTAAACGATAACACTGTAACAAAAGCGTCATAGAAATTGGGATTTCCATATATTGTGATTCGCATTCCAATAGAAAGAAAATATTTAGGGTAACATATTTCAGAATCATCACTTATACATATCACTGATACACTCGATGCAATCTTTATACCGACAATTTTTTATATATTAATTAGGTAGATCGGAAAGTGATGTCGCTTTCTTTAGTTAAATTCACACGACTACCTTTTTAAAATGTTTTTATTTCTTATCAAAAACACATTCAATTTCGTTACCAACAACCTTTTGACATCTAGTATACAAATTTTCAATGCCGGAGCACTAAAAATAAATTGGCTTTTCTGTAAAATACGTAAAGAATGCGACATTACTATCCGGCCTAACTAATTAATATTTACCCCTTTAAAAGCTTTCACACTTATAACCAATCTCCATGTAGAGTCAGAGCTTCCCTATCGTTCCAAATCTCGTTAAATTTTATGTTTTTATAATTTATTTCATGTCTGCTTTCAGAGACGACTGAATCATATTAGAATCAATTTTAGAACTGTCTTCTAACTTTTTATTAAAAAAAAAATCAATGAGTACAATTTTTATAATTTTATTTTACACAAATAAAAAAAGATTTACGAACGATATATACGTTATTAAGCCTAGTGTATTGAGTCATTATTAGCATTGATGTCACCGGCAAGGTGTAGCCGGTTGTAATGGCTTCACGCCCACATCGATCCAGAGCCAAGACTTGATCACACAAGTGAAATAAATACGTATAAATACACGCACACACATACACTTCATGACCTTACTCTGAAACGATATAGGAAGTAGATTTTATGATATCATTGTGACAGGATTTTATGAATTAATTATTTACTGCATGCTTTTCATCAACCTTCTACGGTCTACCCGTTAATATTTTGATACTTTGAGCCTATAGGCAAGCTCACAGTCGCTCAACAAGCCATAGAAGGCATAGCTAGAGATTTCTCTACGAGATTGAAATAAGGGTATATGTAGACCATGGTTGCACAGACTTATTAGGACTGTTGTGCGCGCGCGAAATTCAAATTGCTTTTCGAACATATTTTTTTTTGGTTTTATTCTGGAATAGAATTCAATATTTTTTGAATGTACGAGAGTATTATTTTTGCTGTCGGCGGGCCACCAGTGTTCGACAGGGCCGCAGTCTGTGCATCGATGCTCTATCATGTATCGCACAACTATGATTAAAAGAAATCCCGCACGAATATCATAATTGAAATTAGACGGACTAAGTTTGAACTTGTTAAAGGAGTTGTTATTACTTGAGAAAAACCTTCATGAACAATACGTAATCGGAGTATATAGTGACTAGAGACAGCAACGAAAATCGAAAAATTCATATAACGAAAATTTTCACATGTTTCCATAATGATAATGTAATACATACAAAATAAATGACAGAATAATGTAATGCACGTGAAATGACTAAAGAAAGTTCTACTTGTTGTTGTTATATGTTTTCTGTATATTTTTTTTACTGGTCTGTTCTCAAAACTATGTCTCCGTCCTATTTGGAGTACATTTCATTGTTTTAATTTATTTAAAATCTGTAAATTAAATTATTTCCTTTATTACTACTTTACATATATCCTTATTATCCTTGCATTACTGACGCTCACATTTTAATGGCGCGTGAGAGGTTGGCTACGCTAAACTGTAAATATTAGAGAAGTAATTAAATCATCATAATCTTCATATCAGCTGATAGAAGACCAGTGCAAGGTCTTGACCTTACCGAACGCCACAATGACCTGTTTTGCGCTGCGTTCAGCTTCTTCTCGCTACTTTGACTATACCGTCGGTGTAATTAATTCACGGGCCCTTCCGTACTGTGAACTCAAAACCGATGAAGCTGTAAAAGCTTTAGGACCAACAGCATGAACATCATCAGAAACAATACACACGCCACTCAAGAACCTTTCGGTTCCAAAGGCCAGTTACTTAATTTTTTTTTTAATTTTAGTTATTTATTTCATTTATTTATTTTTTCTTTATTTGGTAATAATAATGAATATTTATTTAATATTTTTTTGGAATTATTATGAATAACACAATAACGTAATTTGCACATCATCTATCATTTTAATTAAACTAAAAAGATTATCTGCGTTATTTACTTAAAACCTAGTGGCAAATCAGCGCTCTTTTACTATAGTTAGAGACCATTGTTGACCTAAATTTCGACAAATAAATTAATTATTACGGCACATAGTAATAATTTGCAATATCTGAAAAAAAATATGTAATAAGTGTGTATTCAAAAAATGTAGTGTTTCAATGTAGGACTGAGAGATATTGAAATCCAATATGTTCTAAAACATCTACATTCTAAAGACATGTTGGATTTTACAACTCGTAAAGAAAGTTTTAGAAAGATTTAAGACTTTTTAGAAGCCGTTATATGTAGTTTTAAGTAATAATAACATTAAATAATGTTGTATTAAACATTTCTGAACTAAAAACGAACTAAAATATAATATGCTGTTCATTAATTCTCTTATCAAAGTTGCTCTCAACATCAATTTCTCTAATAATGACGGAATAACCTCATTAGTTGTTAATGATATTGTAATTAATTTTAGTATTAATTTAAACGCCATAGAGAACGCTGTAGGTCACGTGATTTCATCTGGAATTTGTTATAACATATCATGAACGAAACCACAACGGAATATCAAAATAACACAATAAATAGTACTACCAAAATAGTGGAATTTACAGATAATGAGTATACATTGCTGGCTTTGTTTGAGTGTTGTACAATATTATCTTACCTCGTGTTCGTTACAACGATGTGCGCTCTTAGATCGTTTAAAAGAAAAGACACAGAGAGTTACTTGATACTGAAGCACACGGTGTTCGGACTGTTACATCAGACATGTGTAATGTTTTATTTTATACTTTACAATGAGGAATTTTTTGAAGAACTATTGAAAGATTTGGAGAATTACATACGATTGCTTATACCGTTCTGGACATTAACTATTTCGATAAATGCATTCATTAATATAATTTTCTCACGACAAATCTTTTCCACGAAAGAATTGTTTGCATTTTGTTATTCTTCGGTTACAGTTATACAGTCATTTGAGGATACGTTTATATTTATACTTGACGATCTGAGCTCTGATGATAATGAAAACCTATCCGAAGCTATAAGAGTCACTTCAATGACGTTGTCGATGTCCGTTACTCTGTTAATATTGTTTACAATTTTTATATATTTATTAAAAAAGCTTCCAAGTTCTTCTAAAAAGTTTTTAATACCATTAAACATATTTATTCTATTGTTATTGGATTCAATAATTGTATTGTTTATTATAGTTTCGATTACAAAATCAATTCTTTACAAACTTTTAATAGCGTTATTATTGTGTCTTAGATCAATTTTAGAAATGTGCTGGATTATTGTTTATAATTATTACAATATAGGTAATTCGTATTATTAGTGTTTTATCGGGATGAAAGTTTTTTAATTAATTTTAATTTCGTTTTCGAGAAGCGTAAACTAACATTTTAGCAAGGATTATAATTCAAATAAACTTAAAATGGTGTTTCATTTGTTTCTTTGGTGCTTTGTTTTGGCTTTAAACTATAAAAATGATCAACAACATTTAACAATAAGATTGTGGTTACAATGTTTCTTCTTTTGTTTAGTCGTTTATCTTTATTGTTGAATGTCGCGCTTTGGTCGACGAATCGACGAATTGCCTCCACAGGTCTCTATGACATACTTTTCTGAGGGCTTTCGTTTAAGGGCGCCCATCGTTAGTCATCGCTGTCTTGGTTTTTTCGTTTCCTTAGACAACCAGCTTTTAGAAATCTCTGATTGGCTCTGAGCTGTGTCTGAAGTAACCCAGAATACATTTGTAGTAGATTGTGGAGAGCCTGCTTTTTATACGGAGTTGATCCAGAAAATATCTGTTGATAAACCATGGTGTGCGTAGCATCCTTTGCTGGCACATTTCAAAAGCGTCAATTTTCCTTCGTACTTCTGTGCGGATTGTTCAGGATTCACATATAATATATAGTGAAAAGATTAAGAATATTAGAGTTCTTACTAATCTTATTCTTGTGGTGTTAGAGACATTTCTGCTATATTCTGAGTCACTTATCAATTGCATTTATTACCATTTCAGTTATTTTTATTTTCAACATGTTTAGTCTACACAATACTACCATTTTATATCTTTGTTTTAACATGTAAAAGTTAATATTTAAAAGTAAAACAACGTTTAAGCTTTTTTCATATTTTATTTTAGTTTGCTCAAACGGTTACAGTGCACTACAAGGTAAATATTTAGCAGTATTAAAAAATAAACTGTAAAATGCGAACGTAAACGAAAGCTCTCACATTTAATATTAAAAATTCTTCAGATCCCTGGATTCCAATAACGCTGAAAGTTCCAGGAAGTGATATTGCACGTACATTTCAATGCGAAAAATTCCTATCGCTGGTTCGCTAAATATGAAGTTCTGTTTGAATTGGACGATTGGCAGGAATATTTTTCTTGTCGCGTTTATTCTCTTATCAGTTTTTTCTTTATTAATCTATTAAGTAAGAACTTTATGCAGGTGAAGTAGCCTCCGTAGTGTTTTTAAGTGAAGCAATGTCGGCAAAGATAAACTAACAAGCTTAAAAACGGCCAGTGAAAGCAAATACAAAAATAAATCAAATAATTGTGATATACTACTACATATATTACTGGATATGTAGTATGTGATATACACTGAACCGCAAAGAAAAAGGGTCGTTACCAAAACTTCAATATTTTCTAAAATATTTGGTTCAATGT
>DWIC01000861.1:0-10291 GCA_018248135.1 Battus belus | reverse complement strand
CCATAACAGTATTATATTAGATTTTAGATATTCAGTAACAGGCAGTTCACATAGCGCGGAGAACAGATGGTCGTTGTGGCCTTTGAGTCCTGGTTTAAAGACCACGGATGATCTTGGTAAAGTCGACAGGAAACATTAGTTGTTAATTAAATAAATTAAAAAAAAAGGTGGTTAGAAGTTTAACAGTGAATGTACTAATGATGAAAAGATGATGATTGAAGCTTGTGTCTACCCTATTTGTGAAGTTAAATCTAGAGTTGTAGGGCCTAGCCGACGTCCAAAGGTTGGAATTATAATAGTTATTAGTAATTACTAAAAAACCTGTGAATCTCGTTGGCGCACTCGATGCAGAGATATAGTGGCGGCGGCGTATCAGTGGCGAAGGTTACGCTGATGCAGTGGTCGTAGCACACCTTGGCAGCCTCCGCGGTGCCAGCGTTTGGGCACGTGTCACGCCGGCACAGAAATGGAACCAGGTCATCTGGACACAACGACCCTCGTGTTACTAGGCCTTATATTGTAAAGTCTCCCGCGCGGAATTCCTGACAAAAAACTGTTATTAGTTTGTCGAAGCTATCGGTGACAATTTAATAAAGGAATTTAAGCATTCCGTATTTCTTCATTAATTAAAGTGTCAAGCAACATTGTTGGTTGACGCATAAAATTAAGTTGGTGTTAAGTTAATTAGTTTAAACAACGCCTTAAATACAAGCAATACCGGTACCAAAAGTCTGCGACAAAATAATGTCAGTTGAGTGATCCCGACAGTTGTTTTAAATTGAATTCTGAAGATTAACGCAACGAACGGAACACTCCCACCTTTAACTCCCGAGAACCTGTTACCCTTCTGGTCGCCTCTGCGTGCTGATATCTAAAAATGTACTTACTAGAAAACTTGCAGAGGAGTCCCTTCCGGTCGAAGAGCTTCGCATCAAAAGGCGGCCAGTAATAGAACAGCAACTTGGCAGCAGAAAGTCGCGCACCCCAGGTCCCATGCGCCACCACGCACAGCACATCTCGCACCGTTTGCTGCTTCATGGACATGAGGCATTCGAGCAACTGGCAGTGGTGCGCTGGGAATAATCCAGATAAATTTATGGTCAAGACACTCAGCATCGTCTTATTTTATCCGTTAGCAGCTAGACATAAACCTCCCTTAGAAACTTCCAGTGGGACCAATTGGAAGCCTGCATTCAGTGTCTTCACCTTCATCTGTAGTACGCTTTGCGTGACGGTCCGCGGTCTGCACTCTAGAACCTTAAAACCACCATCTATTCTGCGGGCACAGCTTCATAAACTTACCAATTCCTCACTCGATCTCATAAAGACTTTACAGTAGTGCAGTGTCCGAATTGAAAAGGAGTCCATGGTCGAAACTTGACCAGGGTTTGATACGTCAATCACAGAATTATCAATTCGTTGTCATTTTTTTTTTGGAGATTTTGAGTCAAATTCAAAATCGTTCAGCGTGCTATGTAGAGACTTATATTGGCGATTAATCTATGAGATCGATTCGATGGATTAATCTATAAATGGGGTGTTCCACAGAAACCGCTTCAGGTTGAATCCAGGTCCGAAGACGCTGGACACAGGCCATTTCCAACAGATTCGTTTCGAAGTCTCGACAGGAGGCCTATATTTATAACACGACGTCCTGTAGCTGAAAAAATTATGATGATAAAGGATATTTTCATGTACCTGGATTACTAGAATGTTGGAAGACCATCATGATAATTGCTCCGACCGACTGCGACGCCTGGCTCTCTTCTTCGAGTCCCGAATATTTACGCGCTGGAACAAAAACGTAATTGGTCTGATCACATTAAAAACCATCACCATCATTTCATCAGTAGGCCAGTAGGACCTCCCCTATAGGCGTCCAATAACATGGATTGGATGCGGCATGGATCTAGCACCTTCTGACGATTTTAACAAGGACAACTTTCCACATTATGGAATCGCTGCACTGCCCTTGCTGGTCCAGTCTTCATTCCAAAACCTTGAACCTCAAGCGGCTTACATTCAGCTACTTCGGACAACCTAAGCAAGATCGCTTGTTAGACTTGTGGATAGATATGCTATGACGATCCTTAGCTTCACTCAAGAACCTTAAGGCTCCAGAGAAAAAATACCATTAAATTTTATTTATACATGTAATTATCTCTTGAAATTCCTGTTATCGTAAATATTGTAAACTTACTTATGGTAAAAGGCAGTATATAGTAACATAGAAGATGCAATATGTCCTGATGTAAGGATGCAGGGAAAACCGCCACGCAGTACGCCACGAGGTAGGGCAGGTTATCTATCATGTCGTACTCCAGGAATGGCAGCAAGCAGCCCAGGCATTGCAGTACCGCCTGGCCAAAAGCTGCATCATAAATTAAAAAAAATTAAGACCTTAATGAAAAAAAAATATATAAAAAGTGAAAAATTTTAAAAATAAACAAATGTTGTTTTCCATTGTCGACAGTTGTTAACATATTGACAGTTGACCCTGCCAGCGGTCGTGTCTGCGATGCTGGCAGGATCATCGGCGTGAGGTGCCGTAGTCACCTTCTGCGAGATCGTCATAGTCCATAAGGAGGCGGCCGAACGGGGTCGGCAGAGGGCAGATCCCGCTTGGAAACGACGGCGTCAGTGCAGGTGATGCGCTGATCACGACGGCCCTCCTGAGAATTGTGTTCCCCTGACATAAACGTGGCCTTCGGAGTCGCGGATGTTTTAGGGTAGGAGCCCTAAACTCCCACTAGTTTCAGTGAGTCTGAGGCGGACGATAGATCAACGTGCTCTCGAACCGTCGGGATAAACCCACGAGGTTTTTGGGGGTAACGAGAACGCGCATAACCGGGACGGGCTATCTAAAAATAGCAAGGCGCGCAGGAAGATCGCGTAGAGGGCGATCATCGGAGGGGTTTTAGTGGGTAGGAATCCCACATACCCCTGTCCTCCCAAGGCAGGGTATCTTGAATTCCAGATTTTGTCCCCGATACAAAAAAAAGTTTCAGTTCAGTGCTAGTGTCTATTCCATGACAATTTTATGATTTTAAGTGTATGGCAACAAACACGATAAAATGTATCACGTCAAATGTTTTGTTCCAACGTAATCTAGCATTCAATTAATTGTATTTGCCTTCAAAGAGTGTGAACTGCAAACTACAACAGGATATAAATTTTATATAGGGTGCGCCAGAAAGTCGGGAGAATTTTAAAAACAAATCGATCATTAAAATCACGCAGTGGAGGGGCGAGGGTGGTAAGGATAAGTAAGTAGATTCTTGAAAATGTTGTCGCCATGGAACGTTTCGCCGATGAGCAGTGTGCGTTCCGTATTAAAGCTTGTACTAAGAGAAGTTTACGCCAATAAACTAATGACTATTTTTTTCTTCACGTCTCTCAAACCTCTACCGACGTTAAGAAGACTTTTTTTTTATTTCGTTTTGAAATAATTTCTGATTAAACTGAATAAAGTAAAACATTAATTCAAATTATAGTTATTGCCCCGCTCATTTCTATTTCATTTGCGAATTAGAATTTATATGATATAAAAAATTAAAATGTGGAAGCTTATTTTTTTTTAATGATTTTTATTTAAATTCTTTAAAATGGCTGCCGTGTACCTGACGTCTCAAGCAACACTTACCCTGAATGCCGTATTGAATGTGAGGAGCAGAATCTACCAGCTGCGATATGGCGTTGAACAGCCCCTTGTAGTCCAAGTTGGGGTAGAGAGCCATGCGCTCTGCGTCGCAGTCAGCATCCCGTATCATCTCCAAGGGCGAACGAGGGACATCTTTGAGTACGCCTTGAAGTTACAAACGTAATATATTTAAGAATACAAACTCCTAAATACATCATTTATTTATTAACCATATAATCAAAATAGTAGTCTATTCTGGGACATCTTTCAAGTACAGTATCCCTGTTTAAATGACCTTTACAAAATATTATTGAAAAATCATCATCGTCATTCAGGATGTCAATGGTGGATATTGACTACTTAATCTATCTTTTTCTGTCTTTAAAAGATACTCTAGCCAGACTCTAGAAATGTCGGGAAGCTGTTTACGAATACGGTTTAAGGGAAAATAAATTTATTTTCTTTATTTAAGCCAAATTCACTTTAACACAAGTATATGAAAATCTTTACAGATCACTGTAAATTTGGTCCAATTCTGGCGACTCTCTCGCCAAATTAACATGCATCTTTCCCAAACGCGAAACTACACGCCCCTACCGAACTCTTCACGCGCCTTACTTGTAGATGAACCGCATTGGATATATGAAGCTGATCGAATTTATTGTCGATTTATATAACACTGGAAATGTCAACATCAGCTGTCTTTGTTTCATTGCTCCTAGGTGCGGCTCTAGCTCATACGGCGTCCGTGTGCATTGTACACCCTGTACAGTTGTTAATCCCCCCCTGGTTGCACCAAAGCAGAAGAATATCCCATACACTCAATCCGAGAGGTACTTACTGAGAAGTGTCTGTGAGAAATATTTGACGGTGTTTGCGATGTCCACACCGGACGGCAGCGGCGGTATGTTGTGCATCAATCGAAGCTGGAAGTCATAAAGACTTCGGATTTTCGCAGTAACTGTCAATCAAATGGATATCACCAAAATACTTGTATTACTTCCAAGTATAAAATGTACCCTCCTTCGATATTTAAATTTTTCTTAAAAAACCGCCATTTCATGTGAACGTTAGTAAAATATAAACAAATGGTTCGAATTTTAGCACAATCATTATATTAATAATACAACATTAATGATTTAAACGTTTAAATCTAATTTAAAACATGTCGTGTACTTTTTAAAGATCGAATATATTTATAGACGTAAATTTTGTCATAAAGTTCGAATTACTTGTGAAGATAGCATTTCCCGCCATTTTGGGGGTTTGTTTTATTTCGAATAAAACAAATGTTTGACACAACACATTCTTTTATTTTGGAGTACCAACAAAATGTGTCATAAAATAAAATTATTTTTCTTTTATTTAAAACCTCTAAGATATTTAAAGACTATCTTATATCTATTAAACAAACAATATTTGTATATCTATTATTGCAAAAAAAATTATACTTACTATTTATCTTCTTATTATTTTAATATATGAATAAATTATGAAGATTAAAATTAAATTTCCCATGTTAACTAATTTTTTTTTATTTAATTAACTTATAATTTTTGCTATTTTACTTCACTCTCCATATACATTACTAAAGGTACATAGTGAGGCAGATCTATCTAAAACTAATAAACCAATGCGTTAGTCATTCAACAATAAACTTCAATGAAAAAAAAATTGTTATTGTAGCATAAGGTTGGCAACATAAATAAAAGTCAAACATTTAATATATTTTTATTTGTAAATACGTTACAACATAACAGGAACATGCTAAACAAAGCAGTTAAGAAGCAAAATCTACATTATCTGTGTTAAGGATGAATATGTTTTTAATAAAAGTAACATGAACTTATTTATAAATCTGTTAATTCCTAAGGCAGTCAACTTATAGCCAGCTTGTATTCTGAAAGAAAGGTGAGCTAAAAAAGTAAGCATATTCTGAATCATGGAAACTCAAAATTTGAAATTAATATATTCAGTACAGACTACTTTGTCCTTGAAGGAAATGTTTTTTAATTGTTAATATAAGATGTTGGTTAATCAGAGATTATCTTGTATATTAACAGATTTTTTGGTTATTTATTGTTTAACTTTTGCATTAATAATATTACCTATACCAATTTTAATCCAGTTTTAATTTTCATTATCTCAATTTTATTTATATAAGATGATTAGTGATAGTTGGTAACGCTTTAAAATCGCTGAGTTGATAGCACATATGTCTGAATGACCCAGTATAGTATTAAGTCTGAAATAAATCACTTTTTTTATTGGAATGCAACCAGCCTGTTACTTTCAGTCAGTACAATGTCTGCAGAGACATAGAAAATAATATTTTTTTAACATAATACCATCCGAAAGTTTGGAAGCAGCAAGGTAAAATCAGAACCAGACCAAAGAAAAAAATAACAAATTATGGGAAACATAATCAAATTTTAGCTTCATTAAAGTGACCATCTTTTGCTTTAATGATTTCAGCACAAATTTTAGGCATTTTATAAAATAATCTTCATCTAACTTGCTCCATTCACTCTCTAATAACTGCCATAAATGTTCTGAGCTAGTAAGAGAGTAATTTTTCGCTCTCCTATCAAGTTCATTCCAAACAATATCTATTGGAGACAGGTGGTATCAGGTGACTGCAATGGCTATTTCATGAATCATAAAACCGTTTCATCTGTTATTTCTTCAAAAAGTTTTGTCACAGTTTGGACAAAGGCTTAGGATCTTTGTCTTGCTGAAATGTAAATTCAGAACCAATCAGATTTTTTCCAAAGCTTACGGCCGTGTCCTTAAGAATTTTTAAATAACCTTCTTTATGTTTCCCCGTTATCTTCACAAGATTTCAAGGTTTATTGTTTCCAGAACATTTCCAAACTATCACACTACCATCACCATGTTTCATTGTTGGCACTGTACATGCTTTGGAAACTCTTTCTTGTTTTGATTGGTGTACAAACACATCTATTGGATCCAAAAATCTAAAATTTCGATTTATCACTCTATAGAACATTTTCCCATTGATCTGTAGTCCAATTTGTATGTGTCTTTGCCCATATCAGTCTATTTTTCTTGTGTCAATTTGTTGATTTGGGCTTCTTCGCAGCGACACATCCTCTTAGACCCACAGCCAGTAGCCATTGACAGTTGTTACTGAGATGGGCATTACTTGCATGCTATTCACTGTTGCTGTGATTTGTGGCACTGTTAAGCATCCATTCCGTTTAGACAGAACTCTGATGAAGTTATCCTCTTGAGTAGTTGTCCTGCTGGTCTTTTTTCTGAATGGGTTTGTCCTGCTTTCTTTTTTTCTTGCAAGTGTAGTGAACACCTTTGCTAGAAATTCTAGGCCTTGCTGCAACTTGATGTTCACTGTATCCTTCCTCTCAAAGCATACAAATAGCACTTTGCTGTTCAAGCATGATTTACTTGAGTTTGCCATTTTCAGAAGAAAAAAATGCAAGAAATGCAGAATGAGGAATGCAGGAAAAGACTTAGTTAATAATTTCCTAATACAGATAATATTAATGTCACAATATACGCATGCCAATACTCAAGTGCCATTAAACAGGACCCTACAGTTCAAACTGCAAAACAATGCAACCACAGTCCTAAGTCATAAAACACCTGTTTCATTAAAATCTATGAAATCGGTAAAACATGCTTAATGAGAGCGGACAATTCCTTTGTTAATATGTAAACAATAGTAAAAATCTGCAAAGATGACATTCATTACAAATTTTTACCACCTATATCGGGTATTGTTTCATTTTGACCAATAACATATGTGCTTCCAAACTTAGATGGTAATGTATTTAGCAATCCAAATTTTTACTGTATAGTCATTACAATTTTAATTATTACTGAAAACATTGTTTTTTTTTTCAATTAACTATACATTCACCCCTTTAAAGCTTTTACATCTATAACCAATCAACCTATGTATGAGCACTAATATTTCATAATAACATTTTAAGTCATAATTTCCAGAAATTATAACACATAACATTGAAGTATACACTATTTTACAGACATTTACACATGTACAACATAAATATATCTAAAGCCACAAGTGGGTGAAAGGAAACATCACAGTCGGAAGAGCACACAAATGGGTACATTTACTTGGGTTTCCGAGCAAGAGTACACAGAGATAATCCAAATAGCATTCTGGACAACAGAGACTCACAAGTTATATACAGCTAAAGGCTATGTGTGTGTTGGGAAATATATTGAATGTTTTCATATCATATAAAAATTGTTTGATATTAACAAATAAATATAATACAAGCCATATTTATGATAAATAGATTATAATTGTGAGTACATAAGGAAGTTTTGCATTTTATATATGTTATATATAAATATGAAGAAAGAATATAGCAGAATTGGGAGGGGAAAACATTGAGTGTACAAGATACCTCACACACCAGTTTTGAGGGCACACAACAAGGCAAATGTAACAGCGGCTTGTCACAGACAAAGCGAGGAGAAGACAGATGGGTGTGTGCAACGGAGACAACATATACGGCCCGTCACAACGAGCTCACCTTTCTGATTCAACGGCTCCATAAGAAGCTGCATATCGAACTGCGTGGACTGCATTACACACACAAAAAGCGTTCACTAAGAATGGGGCCGGATCGGAAACGGTCCCTTACGATCCTCTGAAAAAGAAACGATTTAAATGTGCATGCAGACTCGCCTTAGGCCAAAGGGAAAGGTAGTTCTCATTTAATACTTCTTTGAACACATCTCCAGTGGTTACATTTCATAATAAAAATCGAATATTAATAGAACTTAAAAGAGTTCGCGTCCTATAACCGAGATTAAAACATCTTATAACAAAATAAAAATAACAGTTTCAACTAGGTGACACACAGCTTTGTAAACCAAAACACTTTCACAAACAAAAATGGCTATTTAATGGTATAACACAATCACTTTTGATTATTTCCACAAGTATTTATAAAACTAACTTCCCTTTAAACCGCGGCAGAGGGCTTATTAAGTTATTATGGCAATGAAGCGACGCCAAAATAATATTTCGCTTACATGCTGCGGCCCGTGTACCCATATTTATAAGCTGTATCTTGAAACTGCCCTGCATTTGAATGTCCTTCGCTCGCACGCAATGAAACGGACGGGAACCGAATCGATAACATCAATATAGGTACAGGATAGAGCTAAAGTCCTACAGCAGCCGCCTGGGTGAAAGAGATGAGGCCTAAATCTAGATTTTCTCGTCTCTTCGTTCTATCGATCGGGACGAGTTTGAAGTCTGCGCGCGCATTTTTCAAACGTCATAAACATGGCCGCTCTACGAAGACGCATTGAATTTGTGTTCAGAAATTACATGAAATGACATTTGTCAGACAGATAGGCGTGATTCGTTGGGATTATATTTTATTGTAATAATTAGCCCCGTTAATATTAAATTTTGAAAGTAATGAATTATTGCTAATAATTAACAATTAATGCGTTGATGTTTGAATTAAAGTGATTCACGTAGGCCTCATGAGTCGCTGTCGCTATGTCATGACGAAATGTTTTGGTCAAATACTAATAATATATTTTTGATATTATTCGTATATTGTTGGGATCAGATTTTTCTCAAACATAAACTGCGATATGTATAGAGAATAAATTTTAAATGATAGTCTTATACATTTAAAATTTATTCTCTATACATATCGCAAATAATAAGTGGACAGAAATTATATACTAATTATTAAAACAAACGATTATTTTAAATGAGGTAAATCATTCATAGTTTTTTTTTCTTAGTTGCCGTTGCTTAATTTATATCAATTTAAATGTATTTTTTTTGGATGTTACATACTATAGATTTCGGTTATCATACCTGGTTTTTCTAAGAGTGTCCTAATGAAGTAACGGTTACGTACTGGTACTCGATAACTGGGAATTATTGTAAATTAGAAAGAGAAATCGATTATGTTTGTACCACAAATCCTGTTATGATTATAAAATCGATATTGTTAAATATATTTTTAGATTTGAACAATTGTGGTCGAATAAACAAATTATCACAAATTACATAATAATAAATCTCATAATTTTTTGCATTCT
Source organism: Battus belus (assembly GCA_018248135.1). NCBI lineage: Eukaryota > Metazoa > Arthropoda > Insecta > Lepidoptera > Papilionidae > Battus > Battus belus. The sequence continues at coordinate 564 of DWIC01000861.1, read as the reverse complement.
CCATATTTTTTACATTTATTTAAACCACAAATTAAACATGTTTTTATTGATTTTTTTTCTTTCACGAACTAAACAAAGATATTACACACCACTGCATATTGGCAAGTGTATAAAAAATAAAATTAATTATCTTCATAAAGAAAAAAATATATTTTGAAGCTAGGACTGCTTATTTTATGTAAAATAAATAATTTAAAATGTAATATCTATACCAATATTTATAAAAAACGCTTCTGATATCTGATATCAATATCAGAATATTGTATACATAATTTGTTTTGTAATTAATTCTTTCAATGAATTCTAAGATATGAACAATGTAATGTTTGAAAATACTTGGTATAATTGTCTCAGACTGTCATCCTTTTTTTATTGAACTTTGTTCTAGGCAATTCGAAGTCATGCCAAAAATGTTTATGACATGATTGGTTATGGATGTAAAAGTTTTAAATATATGACTTATTTTTCAGCAAAAATCTTTATATCTATTACTCCCATTTAAAATTATCCTACATGATCACTCTGAAATAGGTCATTTTATATTATTTTCTGTTAGAATACGAC
>DWIC01000860.1:0-10291 GCA_018248135.1 Battus belus | reverse complement strand
CCCCCCCCCCCCCCCCCCCCCCCCCCCCCCCCCCCCCCCCCCCCCCCCCCCCCCCCCCCCCCCCCCCACCCCCCCCCACCCCCGGCGCCCCCCCCCTATACCATAATCTTAATGTTATAACGGTAAGCAGAGGACACTGCTTGTGCAGTGGCAACCTTATAGAATTAATGCACGAAATATGAATTATATAAGACTGTATCCCGGGAATCGTACTCACGACTTACGATTGCAACACTGAGTCTTTTGCCGCAGTGTCACTTAGTTGTTGAAACCAGCCTGCAGAGACAAAACGAGACCTTTTTAAGTTATTCCTTCATCCTCTGTTAACTCCTCGTTGTATATCAAGATAGTAGAAAAAAGAAAAAGAAAAGAAGTCAGAAGTCATATGTAATAAGCAAAAGACGAAGTACAAACAGCGATTACACGACAATTTTTTCCAGACAATTATTGGATGGACTAGGTTACGGATGAAAAATATAACAGATAATCAAATGATTTTGTATTATAAAAAAAGCTCTATTTTTATAACTATATATAAACTCGATGTTTTGTGTTTGATTATTGTCAAAGTTTGCAATAAAAGTATAATTCATTTCCGGTAAGTCAATAAAACAAGACAGTTACGAGCTAAACATTTCCGTGATGCCCGCGAAACGCAAACTGTCTATTTCCACGTTAGCGTAATGTCCATAGACGATTTTCCCTCACGTGCAACGATAGCCGTAAGTCGAATACGTATCATCTAATTGTTCCATTTGCTGAGCTATTCGACTTCGCAATACACAATCGCCTATTAAAGGCCGAATACCGAAGAAAGTGAACGCTGTTTAGGTATTTATTTGTCCGGGTTCGATGAGTGACGACATTTGTTGACACGCTTTTCTCTTAGCAACATTATAAAGTAGGGTCGGCACGTTGAATAAAGACATAGTTAACCGGGGAAAGTTTTATCATACTTTAATGTCACTAATACATTTCAAGTCGTGAATATAAGAATCAAATTAATAATCTTTGGAAATGATAGCGAAAAATTTTTGTGCGTTTGGATAGAGACACCGACGTGATATTTTGATAGCGGATAATAGCACTAATAGATTTAGAATAAAAATATTATACCCCCTGCGTACCCTTAGCGTGGGTGGCCAGGGTCTGTATAGACTTTATAATTTCTTCACCCTCTTTTTAATTTTCTTTTTCCTCTTTTATTTCATCACGTTATCTTTTTTTCGTCATCTTTGTTGTCCACGCTTTTTTCATTATCTTCCATGCGTAGTCTTATATTCTATAGGTTAAGAAGGTGGGCGTGGCACCGTTTCTCCCCGGGATGTGTTGCCACATTACTGAAGAAAAGCTGCAAGTTTCGTAGCAGATCTAGCGGCCCCTTCAAAGGTAATGAAAATCAACACCACATAACCCTGTTCTTCTCCCACAAGGCAGAAATCTAGAAGATATTCCCTGATACAAGAAAAGGTCAGGGTTACTGGTTCTTCCCTTGCGGGTGAGCTCATTATCTATGGCCTCTCACAGAGATCCTAAGTGGAAACTTCATGACCTCGCCTAAGTTACGTGACCGCTCTGAATGTCTTTTTCTGATTTCGCATCTGAAGCAAGCCTACTGTGGAGTTTTAGAGAATAGCCCTACTCCGTAGTCGAATTATGGATGGCAGCAAAGTCAAAGGTACTCACACTCATAGCCTTTAGATGACGGACTCGGGCGAGACCGTTGCTGGCTAAGTATTTTTATTCCTCCGAGACGGGCCTACGTAAGCCGTCGCCGGCAAAGCTAACGTGTAAAAACGTTCTTGAGTTCGTAACGACTTTGATGATTTGATACATTCATAAACTCCGCAGCAATCTTAATTAATATGATAATAAACAAAGTGAAGAACTTACGGATCGTTCGTTAATTCAATTATGTGCTGGTTCAAGCGATCTAACAGCTCGGTAGCCTCCTAATCCAATAATATAGCATCAGCGGCCCGAACCGATGCTCCCGAGGGAGTTTTTCAATAACAAAATAAGTCAATAAATCTTCATAATTTCACTTGAAATCACCTTCCTCCACTAGCAAGGGACCTCGAGAAACTTTTTTTAATTACATTTCGAATATGTATTACAAAAATTATGATATTTAATACTACTTTAATATTGAAAAACATTACTCGCCCAGACCGGGTGCAGTTTAGCCCCATTTATGCTATCATTACATGTTGGCGGGAGAGATTAAATTGAATCTGCGCAAATTCAAAATTCCTTTTGGGCATCAATGTTACTTCAGATGAGAAATAAAACAAAAAAAAAGTATTTATCTTTTGCAACTCTTACTTGTCCCTGTTTGACCAGCAACTAATAAAAAGATTCGAGGATATGGTAGAACATGCAACATACAGATTCAGTAGGTACCTATTCATTTTGTCACAGAGACTTGAGTTATAATTCTCAGGAAACATGAAAGCCGGCTGACCGTTCCATGCTCGAACTGTGCTGATCAGAAACGTTGAGTCGAAACGCTTGGTTTGCCTCCAAAGAAAACTCTGAAGTTTAATCGCTGTATTGGGCCGACTTTCTTCTCTCACTATAGTAAATAGTAGTTTATAAAGAAAAGGCGATGGTGGGGTAAAGTGGAGAAGTTCCACAGTACACTCCCTACACTCAAGACTGGGACGTTTCATAGAAATTAACTCATCTTGTATGCACAAATCAACATTTTAAGCAACAGACTTGAAATACATTTTAGTTTCTTCATTTTACTAACATTTACATTTAATTTAAAATATTTAACATGAGTATTCACTACTCACCTGTCTCATGACTCATAGATAATTTATAGGTTTATTTTCGTAAAGTAATTAATTAATCTAGAAATGATAAATAATTAAATAATCTAGCTCGAAGATTGGATCGTAGTATATCAAAACCAGCGCAATATTGCGTCCTCTCATCACAATAAACGCCCCGCTGTGGAGCAGGAGGGGTTGTTCTCGGTAAGGGGTTACCCCACCCTAAAATCTTTTGTAATGTACGCGGCCATTATATGATTTTCTTCTCAGCGTGTATTCAGAGTGGAAGATTCTTCATACAGCCGACGCGAATTCATAATGTATTTCGAGATTTAGAATTAATATCAATAAGTTTTGTAAGATAGGAATAATTATTATTTTTTTTCTTTAAAACACATCTAAAATTCCTTTTATGCGTGTAGATGATAGGTTATACTTTCGATGTAAAAATTTAAAAATCGTTAAATGTAAAATTTGTTAGCTGTAAATTAATGTTCAGAAATCAATGATTTTAGATAATAAATAACGTAATAGTCATATAGCAAGTAATAAGCGTTTTAAAAATTCGAATACCTATACATCAAAATTATTTACTGCGGATGCGGGCAGCGCAAGACCTGTTATCGTGGCGAATTTTGGGGGAGGGCTACACTTTACAGTGGGCTTCCATCGGATGATATGATGATGATGATGATCTGTCTTTGCATACTTTGTACTACCAGAATTCCAATAGAATTTTTTTATTAATACATCTAATAATGATCACTTTAAATTCGTTTGCTCAGGAACTAGCTATTCTAAGTTAATTAACATTCACTTCTTTAAAAATATTACACGTGTAATACATCCCCCTATTAAAACTTATATTTATAATTATTTAAACATTACTGGCATATATTTAAAATGTTTAAGTTAATGTTACTAATCCACTCATCGTACAACTTTGGTAAGAATATCTTAGATAAATATACACATTAATTTCAACATAGGCCCGCGGAATGCAAATATCATTCGGGCAACATTGTAAGCCAGTTAAAAAAAAAAGCGTCTTTGACACGAATACAGAATAGACCTCTTTTATCGGAAAGTTGCGACTGAATTTTAATTAAATATTAGTCAGTAAAAAAAATTATTTATTTTAATCCGTAAATTAATTGCGTAAGTTTATATACGTAAAGTATTGTCGTGTGTAAGAAATTACCTTGATTGATAAGACAACTGGTGTTTTTTTAGTTAGTTTAATCTATTTATTTATTTTCATATAATATCCAATGGTGTGAAATGATGTAGTCCTGTAACTTCTGTGGATATCTACAACAAGTAAAATATTTTCTTTTCTTTAGTAATTAATAGGTAAATTCCGCGAGTTTGTGTCAGTAGAGCTTACTAGCTCTTACTTAGCTCGAAAGCTGCCTGGATTCCGTTACATCATTTGCTGTTACCGGAAAGGTAGATCGACGAGCTCTGACATCGCTTACGAGGTCGCTCCTTAACTAAAGGCCCTCTGAAGTCAATTTAAGCGAAGGTCCGCTAACTAGGTATAGATTGTTATATATTACGCGTTTAAAATTCCGACTCAAGATCGCCTGGGAGTGCTGAAGTGGTACGTGTGGGTTGGATGCTATTGCCTAGTTAACATTATTACCACTTCTTAAGCGCTAAAAGCAAAAATAGCATTAAAAAAAACAATTAAAACTGGACTATATCCTGCATCTATTGAAAAACTTAAGAACGTCGTAACAGACGAACGAGGTGGTTGGAGTTATTCAAATTTTAGTAATAAAATATCGGTAAGCAAAACATTAAAAGTAGAGATACAAATTAGCCTATACCTAACAACAAACGTAAAGAAAAGACTCATTTAATTCACTTAAAAATTCAAAAGGATTATGTAAACATCAAAATGGTGCGGTCTGCAGTCTTTAGGAACGGCTGCATTTTTAAAGAGGCGCAAATGAGAGGGTTCCGTTACAAGCCCGACGAGTAAGCAAGCTCCGCGTCAACCGCCTTTGTTTTCGCTGCCCGTCCAGTGTAAGATGACGCGCTCCGTCCCCCGCCCGCCCAAACACTCCACCGAAAAGCAGCTCTTGAATATAATCTCGGAGGCCCTTGTACGCTAGTCGGGCGCGGCAGTGAAATAACTTAAAAAAGAAAAATTAATGCGGCGAAAAAGAAAATGGGAATGCTAGACGAGAAAATGTTAGGAAGGTTTGAAATATATGCACTAAATATTCACTGTTTCAAGTTATGTCAGACATTTGGTTATGATAAATTGAAATTTCCTACCCGGAATTAATTTTACTAAACAGGATAATTGGCTATCGGGATAGTTATTGTACAGTACATCCTACCCAAAGATCAATAGTTTAAAGAAATGATAACATAATAAGAAAAATGTTTTTATAAATTCGGATAACATGTAAAGGTTAATTATTATTTTCTATATGTTTTTCTAGACTGTACTGCCAGAATTATTGACCTGTCGCATTCCAATAGGAAAAAAAAGTAATGTTACATGTTTTACATTGATTCCTTTATATTGGTTAGTTGGAAATGTGTGTAAAAACATATTTCCAACCTTAGTCCGTGCTTCCATATTAGAGCATCCTTGGAAACCTAACCGAATCTGAATTATGTAAAATTCCCCTAACCGAAAAACTGTTGTTAAATATTAATATTCAAACTAACATTTTTAAATTTCGCCTTGGAAATATATTTATTATCTGTCAACGAAGAATTTTAAAAATGTCAGTCGGCCATTTTGTTTTTATTGTTTTACTATTCATTTGTATCAGGAAATTGCTGACGTGTTTATTGGTTTGGAACTCGTTGAACGTGAATAATCACGTTTCTTGGAAATTTGTTAAAAATATGGCACCTTGGCATTTATTCGCGTTTTTAATAATGACATTCAAAAATATTTAACATTATATAATTTATCATATATTCTTTTGAAGTATTTAGGTTTCTTCCCTTAAAATGTTTTCGGCGTTTCAAATACCGTAACTTGGACAGCATAAATGAATTCCACCAATTTGATATTAAATTAATATGTTGTATTGTTTTGATAAAGGCTTTCATGGAATTAATAGCTCTATAATCGTATTTGTTAATGATCATTTTGCTATGAAACAATCTTAACGACGCTGTTTGCTAATTGGAACATACAGAGGCTATAAATTATAGCGCCGCCGTGATGATCGTCCGCTTCGTGTCCTTAATTAAAAACCGTTTACGATGTTGTAAATGTGTCTTAGATAGAGCTACGAACCATGATATATATAGAATGGATGTGACAAGGATTATGTTTAAGAAAGTTTTAATTGAGCAAACACCCCCCTCACCTCTCACTATTCATGAGCTTCCACGTCCTTTCGATACAGATTTATAGTGGTTAATTTTAAAGTCGTGGCTTTACCAATGGTAGTAATGTCAGCCAGATAACATCAATCTACCAAGTGGAAGTCCAGCTCTCTCCGCTGCTCTTGAGTCATAATACAAAGCACACTCAGTAAAAGCTCTAGCTGAGGTTTCATCTCGAGAGCTCTCACAGGGCAGTTAGTTTATGATACGGAATGTCTGTCCAGGTGAGCTGGGAAAACAGTATTACGAGGCCGAAAGCTAAGCTCATTGTGAAGCATAACAGATTTGTTACCAAAAAGCAACCGTCTGAGGCAAAATAAAAAAAACAAGCCGTGGTCACTTTCCAAGGCCCCTTGCAGCCATAGATTCCATGCAGTGTTCGAAGTTTTGTTAACATAAAAGTTACGAAAGAGAAAATTTCTCTCCGGAAGTCGTGGCCATTTCTGAAGCTTTTTAATTCCGAGTTTCGACTGTATCGACGGTAGCTCGTCATTAGTCGGTACGTACTTGCGACCGGTTTAATTGCTCTCTATATATCATTCCGTCCGTCTGTCGATCCGTTGCCACAGGTAGCTCTTCAGACCAAGATTATGTCCTCTCTTGACTCTCCTTGGTACTACAGTAATATTAGCTAAGAATAACATGACGTTCATCGTTTCATTTCATATGTATAATAAAATTAAATTAATTTTTTACAATATCTCACATTTTAATATATGATGGCTTTATCTCTTCTATTTAATAACATAAAAAAAATTACGTAAACTTTTAAGTTTCACTCTAATTTTGATTGAACATTAATTAATGCGACGTGGGAGACGAGAAGATAGTTAATATTCCGAAATAATTACCTGCGCTGAGATGCTCGGCGTAAACTACTTGACAAATACAATTTCTTAAATTGAATTTTAATATTAAGAGTTACTAAACCAAGAAATAAAAAAAACTGATAGCGTTTATGTGTTGCTGATAAAGTAATAAGAATTCGCAATGTCGTTTAAAACACGCAACTGCTAAAAATAGTTGCAACTTTTTAATTAGATAAACTTTTTAACGCTGTGTACATTTAGAACTAAAACATACAAAATCCATATCAAGTAATATAATTAAAAAGGCTTATGGCGAAACTTTCGTATTTTAATAACATTTTAAAAGTCGAACTGATGCCCCATTGTTATTTAATAAAAATTTTAAATGAACATAAAGGTTCTGCAACATTTATTCAGGGCCTCAATCGCTTTCGGGTCGACGATTTTTTCGTTCGCTTTCTGAATATAATAAACAATACTTGTTGGGAGATCTAATTGGGATTTACTAGCAAGAATTATTTTCGATGGAAAACTGAACAATTTCATTGTATTTTTTAAAAACATGTCCGTTATTTTTTATAAAAACTCGTGAACAGATTATCTGAAATATTGCCGACGTAACGAAGTCAAATGGAATCAAGTTAAAAATATCTTACATACAATTAAAAATTTTATACGGTTCGTCGCTTTTCCTAATCCCAATTATTAGTCCAAGAAAAACAAATTTGTGACTTGTGTAATTTAGATTTTTATTTTTTTATTATTACAAATCCAATAAACCGTTTATCGACATCAATTAGATGTGTCTAAATGCCTTCGAAGGCAAAATGCATGAATAACAAATTTAATTGCAGTCGCTTAAACTTGAATAATTACAAGAAAATGGTCAGCTTTCGACCATTGGTATGAAAGAAAAGAGTGATAAAGAATTGCAAATTTCCTTTCGCGTAAACAATCAACGAACGATAAATCTACCAACCAATACATCCTATATAAAATGAAATTGAGTCAAATATAAGAATTATTTATTAAATCCCCTAAATACGTTAACTGCGATTTCCTAATTGTCAAAAGTGACACAATTTGAATCCGAATTGACACATGAGATGTGTTACATATGTAATTTTTGATTTAGTATATAATATTTAATATAAAAAAATGTTTAAAATGTTTAAATTTAAATACTTTAGTACTAAAAGGTGAACAGTGTATAATACCTAGTTAACTTGCATACACGAGAGGTAAAATAAATCCCAGATTATGTTAAATCCTCAACACGTATGTGTCTTGCTTTTACTCTAGTAGTGTTATACCAGAATATTAATGCTCTATGAAGTAATTTTTACTTTTTTACACTAGTTATAATATCATCAAATCGTTTACTTGTTTTAATAAATAGACGGTGTTATAGCGTTATTTAATTTTAAAATGATTTTTTTAGTATTAATACAGCCGTTGATATCAAAATATTGTCGAGTGGTGAGTAGGCCCCCCAGTGGGTGAACAGATGACATAGTTAAAGTCGTGGGGAGTCGCAGGAAGCAGCGCGAGACCGGTCATCGTGGGTATGTTTGGGAGAGGCCCGGGCCTTGTGATGGGCATCTAACAACTGATATAATGACGATGATGGATAACAGCTTGTAAATAAATTTCTCTCCCAAAATAATTTAAAGAAGTTTCTAACCATCGTGCTTTTAATAAATTCAAGGTTCGATTTTGGCTTTATCTTGATTATGGGATAATCTTTAGTCATATCTAACACTAGCTTTTGCCCGCGACTTTGCACGCGTTAAGAAGTATTGTTATTAATCAGGTATAGTTTTTCATCCCCTGTTTTTTCCTCTTAGGGGTTGAATTTATCAAAATCCTTCCTTACGAGATGCCTTCGTCATAGTAGCTTTACGCATGCAAAGTCTCAGCTCGATAGGTTTAAAATAGACAAAGTTTCATACAAACTTTCATCCCCCTGGATTAGTTATGTTTTCTTGTTTATAAAAGATCGTAAATAGATTTTACAGATTAACAAATAGAGTTTCATTATTAATGTAATTTTTTTGTATTGGTTCATATTACCTTTTGTCCTTTACAGAGCGTTGAACAAATAAAATTAAAGCACAAGTAGGTACATTACATAAAAGAATCACAAGCTATTGCTAGAGTTATGAAACAATGTCATCCACAAACTTCCGATATTACAATGAAAAATAAAATTGAAGATCCTCGGTTGGCGATTTGACAAAACGGAAGCGAAATTATCGTGAAACTTCTAGAATTTTCGGTGAATTGTTACAACGTTATCAATTCTTTGGACATTTATTACATTGACATAAATTTTATATTGACCGCAGCAGAATTATTTAGTGTACTGTCACATCAAATATTGTAGCATTTGACATTTACGGAAACTATCAAACGTCATTTCTTTACAACACAAATAGCCGGGATATTTATTTTGCATTCACATATAAATAAAAATAATTAAAATAGGAAAAAAAAACGTTTTGCTACTTCATACCAATCACTTTAATTAAAAATGTTTTCTAATAATTTCTAGTAATATATAGGTGACGTCATCAAATAAACTACTGCAAGGAGACCGATTCAGATATCTGAAGGGTTTGATATAACAAAGAATCCATTTCATGTAATCGTAGATCTTTATTCGTCTATAATGATTTTTGGTATGAATTTATACGTACACTATATATGTATATATATTGTTGACATGTGTTGGTCCTCATACACTTCTATCTTACAACGGCTGAAATCTTACACAACCTTATTAACAATTTTTATTTCTCCTAATTTACTAGTTACTACACTAAATGATTTATGTCTATCTCAATTTTAATATTAATAATTCAAGCGTGTCATCTATTATTATGCTGATATAGCTAGCTTAAACTTGGTTTTAATAATCACAATCAAGAGCTTCCCGGAGACTTCGGTTCAGGCCGTAATATCACATGCAGGTTTACATTGAAAGCCGCCAAGCTCTAAAATGAAATGACGTATTGTGCTGTCACTATACGTGTAAACCATTCCTACTCAAGGATGCCCGAAAGCTTACCTCTACTTGATCAGTTGCTTTTTTCGGGCTAACGTTACTATCTCTAATCGAGTATTAACGTTAGGGTAGAAATGGCGGAAGGAACTTCTGCAATGATTCTATTAGGGCGACCGTATTAATGTTGCTTTCTTAAATTTTTTTTATTACGTATTTGAGTGCGTTTGACCTCAATCTTGCCTGATGGGAAGCAAGGATGAGATCTAAGGTGGTGCACGCAAGCTCAAATAATGCCTGTTCACTCTTGCCTTGAAAATCCCTATATTGTACGA
>DWIC01000859.1:0-10293 GCA_018248135.1 Battus belus | reverse complement strand
GCGCAAATAGCCTCGGTAGTGGAACCTATCTTGAACTGTCATTAGTAACGCGGTAACAAAGTATTTTATTTAAAACTACCGGAAATGATAGCTTTTTTTATAGATGGGCAAAAGCATTAATGTTCATACATAGACAAATGTCACTGCGATATTGCAACACAGAAATAATAGAAACTAGGGTGCTATGCATATGAGATTTTCTTTCCCGTGCCCTTGATATTTAAAAAATTAAATGAAGACTTCTTAAGAAATGTGGCCAAATACCTTTGCAATAGAACTCTGAATAACAAAACTTAGAGACGCTTTTTACATAAAAAATATTGCGAAACGTCTCAACCTCATTAGAAGGACCCTATAAGAAAGCCCAAAGTTACCCATAAAGTAATAGAGAAGGCATGTGAGGAGTTTCGCTGCGAGATCAAATCAAAAATGAGGAATAGACCGTCACGGACGTAGCCCGAAGAGTTGCTCGTTTGAAGTGGCAGTAGGCGGGGCATATCTATCGTGTAGCCGATGGCCGTTAGAGCCGAGAGATTATCGAGTGACAACTGTGGAGCCCGTAGACGCAATGAGGGTGGAGCCCCACTAGGTGGACCGACGACATACTCAAGGTGGCGTATTTTAGGGAATGCCTATGCCATGTAGTGGACGTCTATCGGCTGAAAAGAACAAGAATAAGAAGAAATCCCTTATATATGAATGATATATAATAAGTTCAGATTCTTGATGTTGTTGTTGCGACCAACCCTGAGGTTCTTACAGCTTCGTCGGAGCCGAATCCACGGACCCGGTGGAGTCCATGGATTAGCCGAATGATATATATGAAAATAAACTTTTACTTATAATGTAAATGTAGGGCCCAACCGAGTTAATATATTTATGTATTGTTTAATAATAATTGTTTATAAGGCCGCATTTTCTCAGCAACGAACTTTCTGTGTGCTAAAATCTTGCGATTCCCTTTAAGATATTCATTTGTAAATGTATTTTTTGTTTAGAACAACTCTTTTTGTAACAAAAATATTGAATTATAAAAATCGACAATAATGTGCAATTTCATCAGATCTGTAAAAATAACAAGTAAAAAGTTATGAACCACATTGTTTATCCACAAAAGACATTTGTCTCAACCTGTGAAACATTTGACGACAAACCAAGAAACAAAGCACTTGTATAAAATTTAATCATAAAATGGTGAAGTGTTGCAATATACGGAAATTACTTGTTTCATAAGTAATCGTTGTTTTTAATAAAGATATCAAACGAATCTGCGAAGTAATTACTCTGAATTACTTTTTAAATGATTAATTTGCAGTACACGTCTTCTTCATTAAAGTGGATTTCACCGTCGAAATTATAATTAATGCTATTAAATACGAATTATTAATAATTTCTGGTTCACAAATTCGTGTAAGTAATAATTAAACATCGAGATACAGGCAAAGAATACACCAACAATAAACTGCATGAAATAAACAAGAAGTACAAACGGGAGCTGCATCTGAAGTCTGATGTGCACAAATATGCAGGATTATTGTAATATCCTACGTTCATTTACTTATTCTATTGAAACGATGCAGGTCAATAAGTTCCGGCAGTACAAAGTCTGCAGGGACGCTGGCTAACAATACGAATTTTGAAAACATTCTTTATGATTGCGTTATTTATTATTTCTTGCCACTGGTTTGTGTCGATTAATGCATATTAGTTATACGTACCTTTTACTAATCAACCTACATTACATCTGACTATTAAAATAACGTAATAAGTAACTTTACAATGGTTGGAAGGAAAGGCGACTGTTTTGTCAAAACTCATTATATACTGATTATAATGAAGCCTTAGTGCATTTTGTATCTTAAGAATATTGTTGTATGTATGTATATAAATGTCATTAATGTCTAATTGAGTAACATTCAACCCATTTTCGGCTTTCTATTTTTTGTATTATTAGTTGTCAAAACTCATGTGTACTCATACACGAGCAAACAGCCGGCCGCCGCACGCGCTGCTTACGAATTATGACAAACGTACCCCTCCCCTACCTCCCCAGCCCGACGCTCCCCTCCGCCAACTCGAACGGCATCAGCTGCTAACATACAAGCGCTTTTTATTGCATTCTTTGTTTTACTGCATCCGCCATCCGCGCCCGAGAGCCATGCACCGGGAACAACATTCATTGCATAACAGTTGGCACGATGTCAAGATCGGTGTGATCTGAAGTTCACTAAGTATCTGGTTTGCGATCGTTCAATTTGCACTAAATTGTTTGAGGCAGTTCCTCCCCGCTGTGACCAGTTCTGATATTGTGCTTGGAAGTTCGAACCAGTTGTCCTCGAGTGATTATGCGGCACGGGCGTGTATCGAGCTCCAACTTTCTGTATTCGCCCCCCGCCGCCGCGCTCTTTGTGCCATCGCACGCAGGCTTAGGTTCGGCCGACATAACGATAGTGAAATGTTGCCATTAATGTCGGATATCGTATTTGGTCACGAAAAGCGCTTCTATTTGTTATCGCGTTTATAATGGCTCACTACTGCGTACGATTCTTCATCTTTCCGTACGCCTTTGGCCCCGTGAACCCAGGCGTCACAACTTCGTCTTCATGAAATACTACAGCCCATCTACCACAGTGTTGCCAGGGGTTAGGTTTCCTGGTTATATATGCTGTAGTTACCGTCATAATACAACATTCGCGGTCACGGAATGACTTGTCAACTGCCCGGTCCAATGCGAATGGTATTTTGATAACGCGGCCTGGCTTATCGTTAAATGTGCTTCTTGTCTCAACACTAAAAGCTCCTGTAAAGTATTTTGAAAGCGATATCTTATTAGGCAAGTGCGTGCGTATAACAGTGCTGATTATGGCAATCATTGATCGAGCCTCTTTTATCGCGTTTCTGTCACCGATACATCAACCGGTTTTTTATTTTAACAGTTCGCGGAGCTCCTGTTCGCGAACTCTCTCCGATGAAGCTGTTACAGCCCACAAGACTTTCAGCGTAATATCAAATAGAAACAAACCAGACCAGATACATCTCAGGGGTGATTAGGAGAGGATCACGTGATTCGTACAACTTACAGCTAGTCGAGGTGTGGCTCTTGGCTCTACTTTGGACAACGAGTCCCTGTGCTAATTCTCCTGTACATAACTTGCTCTGTTGTTTGATAAGGGACAATGATTTTTCAATATTCAGTGATTGACACAAGGCGGCGCTTGATCTTGAGCTTTAAATTTAAAACTTAAAGCGACATTTTGTATTTTGTCGTGTACGAAAGCCTTTATTTCACAGTAGACAGTGCCCGAAGGAATCGCTGCAGTCTTCTTGTCAGGCGTCGGCGTACGTTAGATTGTTAGGAAGATGTACTTATAAGATAGTACCTCGCTGTTCGCATTATGTCACAACTAAAGCTATAGCATTTTAACCAATTTCGTGCACCTTTATGTTTCCGGCAACGGAGTGAAGCGCCGTTAGTGACGCCGCTATCTGCATCCGGGATGAAACTCGATTTAAACGCAGCGGAGAAATTCTCTTCGTCCGCCTAGCGCCGCCCGCCCACTAACCTAATGTAGTTTCGCCGAAGTCCTGTTAAAACTCGTTCTGAAAGGAAACAAAAAATTACTTTGAAGAAATTTTTTAACAAATTTTATCAAATTTTTAACAGAAGCGATATTCTCGCGTCTTAGAGTGCCGTGTGACATCGGGTGCACATAGCGATGAGATTACACAACCAAACGATGATTGCCAGCGCGCGGCGCAACTGCGGTACTAATATTGACTATATTGCGATGGATAATACAGGAAGCCCCTGCAGCCCTTGAGCGAGGCAAAGTATGCAATGCATCGATGCCCGTTTGAGGAACTGAGCACTGCTGTGCAGAGCAGTGGTCTCGAGGCGTACTAGGCGGTCTAGTACATCAACTCTTGAACACAATTAGGTATATCGAAGTTCTTGTCTTTCCGCTACTTACATCATCATGACCATTTCACCCGATAAACGCTCACTACAAGAATTAGTCTCCCCCAACACCGCCACAACGAGCGGTTTATTTATTTTATTGCATTTATACAGCGACTTGTAGTTTTTATTATGTCGCCGCTCCAATATATTTGTACTAAAATAAAACAGTTTGTGTGGCATAAGTAGTACATATTATGCGTTATTAGTGCGGCGCTTCCGGGACTACGTCGTCGATCACATCGTAGCTCTACTTTGCACTCCTGAAACAAGCTGTGCGATGACCTACATAATACCTAACGGACAAATGTTAATGCCGTCACAATATTCAAAAATATGAGTAAAATAGTAAATTTTTTGTGGGAAACATGTACGGTATAATAATTTACAAAAACTAAGAAAGACCTGTTGTGTGAAGGATTTTTAAATGATCACAATACTATATTAAGGATATTGTCGCCGCGGTATGGCCGCGTTTGGAATCCTCGCGGCTTTGGCTTTGTATAATTGCCAGGAGAGTTGTTGGGGCAGTCTCTACGTAACGTATGCAACCACTCAACTACTCATTGTAATGTTAATGTTTCAATGTTGACGACGACACCGAGCGAATGATTCGATATAAACATAAAAGTTGGTGTAGCTCAAGTTGATTAACGTCCTGTTCGTGCCGGAGTTAGCCAGTAAATATATGGATAAGTCAGTGACAGTAACAAGGAAACAGTAAATACAGTTCGCACTTGTGGTTAAAGTCTCTGTGATTAGATTGGTAAATAGTTCAACAAAAAGTCTTCAACACTATAGTATCTTTCACCAACTAGCGCAGTGTCTCCGACCTAATTACGAAACGAAACAGGCTGGCTTTTGCCGGGGTACCGGAGGACCGCGGTAACCACCACTGCAGCGGCCGACGCGCCGCGTGTGACCTTATAATTGTCATCAAAACGTTCTTTGAAGTTGTCGCGCGCCGCGGCGGGACTCGCAAGGCTCGCGTGAGCGCCGCAATAAAGCGCAAATTAGAATATCGCACGTGCGATAGCACCTCCTCCCTGGCTTCCTCGCGCCGCGCCGCCCTGCAATTAACCGTTGCTTCACCCCGGCCATGACAAATGGGATTGGCAGGAAAAATACCTTCGTATGTTTACGTAATCATTATCGTTTCCGGGCTCGCCGCGGCGGTGACTCACTGGCCCATTTAGATGGAGATATGCGTAAGCCACAAAAATACCTGACAGAGTTTGTTGTGGGCTCCTCTCAGGTCGTATGCGTTAGGAACCCTCGTTGCTTTAAGTTAAAGAATGCATTTGAAGAGAGATCAGCGAGAGTTCATAAAAAATGTACATATCAAAGCTATTAAAGTTCTCCTTAAAAGTTACATTTGCTGAGACTTTTGTAAGACTGGTGAAACCCGGATAGGATTTCTAATATGACAAATATTATATACACCCTGATCTTTATAACTATACTTCTTTTGAAATCGACTATGATATTTGTATACCATAAGCTACAAAAACCAGTAACTTATCTGGAGTTACCCGACACCAGGTTGTCCAGCGCGGAAAAAAACACCTGTGCCAGCATCACAAAGCTAATGACAATTGAAATCGTATTGTGGAGAGTGTACCGCGCTCAGAGTAACTTATTACGAAAAAGTATACCGCGCTGAGCGGAAATCAATAGGACGTGCCCCGCGAGCGCGCCGAGTTCGTCGAGCCGAATTTAGACCTACAGACGACGTGAAGTGACGTTCACTACGTGGCTCAGTTTGTATATGTATTTATGCGGGTTTGAACCTTGACCACTCACTCGGAGTGGGATTTTACTGTACCCACATCTTGGGATAACTGCCGTGGTTTGCAAGTCTCCAAACTGGCTGACACAAACGTTTTACACTTGCAACAGAAAATCGCCGATTTTATCGACTAGTACCTGTACTTGTCAGAGAAATTGTTCTTGCTCCTAACTTTACTTTTTGTGGTTCGGTTGTTGTTTTTGTTTGTTCGGTTTTGTACTAATGCCATAATATAAAACCGAACAAACTACAGTAAGTAGCGAGGCACAAAAGAAATACTTAATTAAAGAAATACTCTATCACAATGTGTACGGATTTTTTTTTTTTAATTTTAGAGGTGTTTGTACTTGTACTTGTACTTGTCTGTACTAATTGGGTTTGTGATGTACTGATGGGTCTAGACTTCCTAAACTTACTAACTCCTTTGTGACTGTGATATGATACGATTTAAAGTCGAAATAGCTTGATCATATGAGATTATTAGAATCATTTAGATTCGTCAGCTTATAGTTAACGTTCATGTTAGCACGTAACGCGCCATTTTCGAAGAAAACCGAACAAGACTTAGCGTGGTTTGTCATTTTTTGATGATTACATTAAGTATTTTCACTGCCGTGTTCTAACTACTGGATTACTGATATTTGCGAGACAAAAAAATCGATTAAATTGATTGTTTATACTTGACGTATGTAATTATGTTTAATTATGCGTTGATTAATATCCCACAGGAACACATCACAGGTAGCTCAATCTTATTCTTATTTATATCTGTATAAAATAAATAATCTGTTATATTGTATCGTAGAATACTATGCTGATGTTAATGCGTGGAATTAAATGTTATTGACGTTAAATTATTGTCGTGGGCTCGTTGTACAAAATTTGTAAAGAGCAACTGTAGGTTGTCTCGCCGGCTCTCCAGCAGTGCGGACAATGCTAATGCTGTGTTTGTAACAACGTATTTGAATACATAACATTTTGATATTCATTAAATTGGTCTCTTCGGCATTCTATTGACGTATACGAGTTATCAATGCGAATGATTCAAAGTATTAAATAAGGTTAAGAATTGTATCAATAACGTTGTCTGTTATTGACATTTTAAGATGCGGAAGTGAGAGAAGACGGTCGTGGGTGAAGCTCCCATTCACAACTCTACTCGAAGAAAAGCATGCATTTTGATCGCATGCGAAAACTGTAATCACTTTCTGTTCTGTCTGTTACAAATGTTTTATACGCGACGTGGAATTTTGTTTTCCTTTGTCCGAAACTTGACACTCGTGCACTCAATGTTAGTTTCGTCCTGACACAGCGTCCTGCGACAAGTACTGCGAACTAACTAGGTGTGGCTCACCCTGTTCCTCCGTTATGAAACGCGAACCCGGTTACAAGAAATTAATTTCCAGTTGCGATTGCGCGCAAAGAGGATTGGATAATATTCACGCCGGCGACTTTCAATGCAATTGTTGTCGGGATGACTTGGTCGGGATTAGAAGGCTGTGGTCACAGTGATAAGCGACAACGTTTTATTGTGTTATCATTTTATTTTATTATCTATATACGTTTTTGATAGCAATGCTGCAAGTATCATTTTCTTAAATCAAATGTAGTAGACATGGTTTTTCGAAAAACAATTATTCTGACCTTTAATATGGGAAGCGATAACATTCGCTGTGTGAAGCGTTAAGTCGTAATGTGGTGCTTACTTTAATACACCGTCATGTTATTCGCTAATGACCTCTGAATGAGCGTTAGGAGTAAAGAGAAAAGGCTATCCAATTAATATACGAGAAATAGTAACAATAGTGGAAAAGGAACCGAGAAAAAAGACCGAAAATAGCATTTGGATTGTGCTGCCGGAGACCGAGACGAAGTACATAGCAGACTTAAATACTGATACGACTACTTACAATGACAGAGTGACGTCATTGGAACTTGAACTTGCCACGTCGCTTCGAATGGCTCGTGGTCGCCACTTGAGAAGTTTTTAGCGTTTGCTATACTTCAAGAAAACCATGTGAAACTATTTGTTCTACTCTTTATACTTTTAAATAATCTTGTAATGTTGTATTGTTTTGATTTCTTACGTTGAGATCTAAGCGGAAGCCGGCCGGTCCGACTGCTCGTGCGCTATTAGCCACACTGGTCACACGTTTAATAAGTACAAAGTATTCGCATGAGAACAACATTATTGATTCGAATATATTCTTCATCAGGCTGATGGGTCTGCAGTCTGCAAAAATCAATTAACAAATATTTTTTTTTGAAATACGTTACAAATGTATTTTTTTCTACTGTGTCACGGCAGCCAGATTCTGATACTTTGGGCTCCTTTCTGCAGTAAGTCATATGTGTGCATGTACAGTTGTCACAAACAGCTTCATCTTTGACTTATATTTTCACATCCAACTATCGTGAGCACACATCGAGAGTGCGGTGCGATTGTTACTGGCGGCCCCGGGTCGATCCGGATCATTCGGACCGGGAGCGGTCTCCCCGGGAGCGAGCGCACCGTAATAATCGTCTGATATTGAACTCTGCACAAGAGAAGCTCAGTGCGGCCGGATCTCGAAAGACAATTGGTAAATGGGCTCCCGGCGGCTTTCACAGGCGCTTAAATAATATCTTCATTTTAAGCGAGTCATGTTTTTGATCCTTTTTACAAAAAAATTGTTCTAAGTTTATGTTAGAAAGTTTACGATAAAGAGCTACGTTTGAAATGATTATGAATTAGTTCAAATAATTTAGAAGCGAATACAGTGACAGCGACAGCGACAGTGACAGTGACAGCGACAGCGACAGTGAGTTCACTGTTCATTCATCTAGACTCGATGTCTTTGATACATCGATATTTAGGTTACGAAAAGGTTGACACAAGTTCTATAAAGTTGTGTACAGATGATTAACAGAGACATTTAATATTTTGTAATAATTATTTTTTACGCGTGAAGTAAACACCATCACTGCGGAGTACACAAATTGTTTACGCTCTTTTCGCGCGATACTAATGTAAATGTCGTACACATTTAAAACAAACAAGCTCATCGGAATATGGAACAGTTTACAACTTACTGCTGTTAATGTTATTTTAAATACAAATTAACATTAATTATATTCGTTCGTTTCCTCGTGTTGTACCGACCACCGACCACCGACCACCGACCACCGACCACCGACCACCGACCACCGACCACAGAGCGCTGGACGTCGCAGTCAACTATTTATGTTTATTACATTTTTTTCACATCATTTATAGTTTTCTGTCGTGTGCGTCATGCGAGTTATGCGTTAACATCCTATTGGATGGTAACTAAAGTAAATAGAGCTTCTCTAGTGAAATTCTTCAATATAAGCATATGTTTTAATAGCACCCAAATCTGTGAAGAGTTCACAATAAACTCGCACAGATTTTGTTATGAAAAATTTTAAGAAGGCTACAGTGCAACTATTCATTATCATAATTTAAAAAAGTACGCCAGATGTAGATGCCGATGAGCAGCGAGAGCAGCGGGCGCACCCGAACAGACCGGGGCGTCGCCACGGCCGGCCCGAAGACACTGCAAAACTCAAAAGAAGAAGAATCATCACTTAATCTTTTACACTGTTGTAGAGGTTTTACTACATATGGTTTGATGAATTTTTTAAATTTGATGCATAATAATCACAACACTGTCATTAGATGCGTAATAGAAAAAAAATATTGCGAAAGCTTACACAGTGTTGATTAAGAAATAATGAAAAACAGTTTCATTAAGTAATTTTTCTTTAAATTTTAAAATTATAGAGAAAACTGTTATTTATGTCGTAGATATCGTAAGCAATCTGAAATGATCAAGGCCTTGGTTAACGCTGCAGCCGCGGCCCGGGCACCGACCCGCAAGCTCTCGATAATAGCCACAGATCAGCGCCGCGACGGGCACACGGGGCGCACCGCTCCCGCTCCCGCGCGACCCCTGTTCAGTGCACGAGCATTTCGTACGACGTCCCCAGCGCCGCCAAACTAATACAGGGAATAATTAGTTTCACGCGTTAATGATGTGACTGCGGCCGAACCCGCGCTTGATTGGCCATCGAAACGAACTAATTTCATAGAACAGATCCGGTAAACTTGTTCCAGTCCTCCGTGCGGTACTGAAAAATTAATCACCGCATGATGTATTCATCTTAAAAAAGACGAACACATACATCTCCGGCAATTCGTAAAAATAGTTACGTAAGAAGCGTTCAATACTGTAGGTGTAGCTCACGCGCACCGACATCCCGCCGACCCCGAGTCGAGCCGTCAATAATAATCTAATAATTTGAAGACAGTGGCACGTGCCGGCGCCCGGATTCGTTACCGTAAAAGTAATGTAATAACCGCGTGACTGGCGGCCGAGGAGCGCCACCTGCCCGCGAGACACGAGCGACGGAACAACAGAAAACTTTAAAGCTTGTGACTTGTGTGCTGATACGTTCAGCAACACCTTGGCTTCTTCGTCGGCATATGCGTACCCAGCTTAAATACACGTGTAATTACTTATGCGAGCCCGCGCCCCCTGCTCCC
>DWIC01000858.1:0-10295 GCA_018248135.1 Battus belus | reverse complement strand
TTGTAAAACAGTTACACTAGCTGCAGTTGTCCTGTCAAGTAATCGCTCAACCAATGACTTATTATTTTTGATCGCATCCCATATTGATTTTAAACAATCTTTTGTTTTTACAGCATCCGCTAACAATATTTTGTCTTCCTCTAACATCCTGTATTAATTGATAAATTATTTTAAAATATTATAATTATACAAATTAATTAATTCTTTCATTTAGATTGTAAAATTGCTTTCCAAAGAAATTTACTTTTATAAATTACTAGTACTACTAAGCAGAAATGACAGAAGTCTTAGTATATTAAGCATCTTAAATTGCAAATAATGTTTACTCGAATCTTGATTCCCGGTAGAAACAAGCCAATCCCTCTGCTACTGATTTTCCTTTTTTGTAAAATCTTCCATGCAGGCCTTCCATCTCCAAACATTGCAATAAATTACTGTGAAATATCTTGTTGTCAACTTCTTGAAGACAATATATATCAGCATTATATCCTGAATGATCAAATATTAAAAGTAAAACATACATATTTTCTTAACATACAGCACTTAAAAGAAACATTTTCTGTAAACAATTAAGAAAAATTTTAATATACACATGTTTCGTAGTTTCATTTTCAGTTAAAAGTAATTAATAAACTTGAAGTAATGTTTGAATATTTCTAGATCAAAAATTTTGATCCATCTACATACTGTTCTACACAATTACAATTCAACTTTGAATGTTTATTCTTAATATATATTAGGTATGAAAATATATTTTCTATTAAAAATTATAAACAGAAAGAAATGTTGTAACCATATTTGTATAAGTTAGCAATATTTACCTTGGAGTTCTTTCAAAATAAGTTGCTTTCTGTAGTCTATCTTTAAGGCGTATGGTGGGCAGTAGGGATGCAATACATTTCTTGTAAAGTCCGAGTCACAATATAAATCTGCCAAAATATTGTAAGAAACACATCGGAAGCTAAAAAACTAGAAGAATTATACTGCTTGTAAATATACTATTTGGCCACTGTCTCAATACAGTGTCTATTCATTTAAAGAAAATGTTGATTACTTAATAACTAATTTTTGCTTTTAAATAGTGGGTATCATAATTTAATAATGAGAACATTTATTTATGGAAACACTGCACCCTGCATCAAATTTCCATTGTTAGAAGCATCTTTGGTAATTATATATGACAAAAACCAACACCCATACACAAAAACAGGTTTTGTGAAGCTTATGTAAAATATCATTATCTGCCTTAATGGTATTAAAAACATTTTTTGGTTTGTTTATATAAATAATAGGTTCTCAGACTTTTTTCTTATGGACCACTTTCAAAATAATGCTAGTTCTGGTGGACTCTATGTAGCTACTATCTTCCTAAAAACCAACAGAAAATGTGAAGAAATATGAAGGTATGCATTGCGGTGAGAATTTTGTATTTCATGCCATTGCATGTTTGAACAATCTATGGACAGTGACCAGTTGTACAGAATATGGAATATGCAAGTCGTAGCTTATAATTAACTACATTAAATAGAACAAAACAGACAACATTTGTTGAATTTTTATTAAACATTTTATAAATGATGAAGTAAATGAGTACTAATGGAACAAATTTAAGAAACTCCAAGTTATAAATTAAAACTAAATTATGATTATGCATTAGAAAGTTCAATGAAAGAATTGGAATTAAAAAGTAAAATTAGTTATTTACTCAAAATACATATACTCTGAGAGCATCTGACATAAACATTATAATTTCATAAAACTGATTATTAAAACCACACCTGGAATTTTGTAGCCTTGAAGAAGTAAACTTGTGCCTTGTTTCAAATGGGCATGGGCCAGGTCCTGCCTCTACAACAGAGTTTGAAATATATTCTACAGCAGGTCCTATTGTGGTGCCATTACCTGAAAATCATGTATGTACAATATAAGTATTAATTAACAATATTGACAACACACTACAATTTTTATATAAAAATGGCAATAATAAATAAAATATGCACAGTTTATGATTATTACAAAATCAATGTTTAGGCTCCATGTAGATGTTACAAAATATACATTCTCATTAGTAATTACATAATCTTTTGTTTTACAGATCAAGTAATTTATTTTACTTTATGTTCAATGTATTAGGGGAACCTGAAAGATGTCATTTCTGTGTATTTATTTTACAGAAAAAGATTGAATTTTACCACTCTGGCATGAAAATGTGTATACTAGATGGCAAAAGATTGTTGATAACAAAGGTGAATATATTGTCGATTAGAAATAGAAAGTTGTTAAAAACGTAGTAATGTGAATTTAACTTAAGAAAGTGACATTACTTTCCGCTCCACCTAATATTTGAAAAAAGTATGTTAAGGATAGGTTTTAAAATTCAGTTTAAACATTCATATCTGAATTTCCATCCATTCCAATGATAATTTAAACATCAAAATTTAAAAAGGATTACCTGGAATACATTCTAACTTCAATTTCATACCAACATCTTCAGTATTTGGAACATAAGAATAACTATTTCCAACTAACATCCATTTAATATGAACATCACTAATTTCATTTCCTTTATCATTAAAGGGCTCACCCTTAAACCATTTAAAACTTGAAAGTTTTGGTACTGTGTAGATAGTTTTAAAATGTTCAGGGTAAACTGGAAATCCCACTAGTAAACTCTTCGGTAAACTTATGTTTAAAATGCATGGTGCATTGAAAACTACTTCATAGACATTATTAAGAATTTCTAATTTAAGTGGTCCTTTCATAGTGAAGAGATCCATACACGAATAGTTATTCGATATTTCTTGGTCGTTTCTGTCCAATAAAGCAATTCTTATTTTATCGTTTTCAACATTTGCTTTGTCTTTTTTCCCTTTCTTTTTGATTAAGCTTTTTTGAACGTTTGTTTCTATACGATTTATTAATGATTGTATATTTTCATTTTGATGTCGGCTAAAATTAAACTGTCGTAAAGAGTCCTTTATTTTTAACATGACAGAAATATCAATCTTTTCGTCTTCTCTAATATGTCGGAAGTAACATTTATACGTATTCATTACAAAGCTTTTAGAAACTTTAATAAAAGAATATTTCCGAGTTAACAAAGTGAGACTTAAATTCATAGTAGGTTAAACAAATTTTAAGATATAATTTCTTACAAAACAAGCTACGTCACATCTTGTAGATACATCTAGAAGATAAATTCCATTAATATGATAATCATATCATTACATTATTTTTATTTAGTTACATAACTCAAATTCCGTGTGATATATAAATTTTTTTCTTCTTAATAATTCTTTTCTTCGTTTCCGAAGATAATTATGGTAGTTTAAGGTTATGGCGCATTATTTTACAAGCGATGGTTTTTTTTTCTATTTTCTAATTCCAGTTTTCGGCCACTGCAGTTCAGAAATATATAATTAAAAAAGTAATAACTTTTAGATTATTTAGAAATTCGTTCTTGTATAAACAATGGTTACAATTTTGTATATTGTACTAATTATTCAATCTTATTTAAATCTTAAAAATATTATTACAACATCTATCTATTTTATAAAAAGATACATTGAAAGGACGGGAAACTGACAACATTGTGTGACAACGTGTCAAGTGATTGTACGCGTTGCATAGCCAACTAAACTGATTTGTCCAACACGATTACTAGTATAACTTGGTGTTCGTGAAAGTTTGTCTTTTATAACATACTGTTAAGCACATCAAAATTTTATAAGATAAAATGGTAAATATAATGATTATTATAATACATTAAATTTATTTATTGTTTAAGCTTGCACTGAATAAAAATTAATTGTTGTTAAATCTAGCCTGCTTCTCCAAGTTCAACGTCTGTTGGGTCTGGTGGACGATCACCAAGCAAAGTTTCTGCGGCCCCACGATCTTCGAGTGGTGGTACAGTACGACAGCGCAAATCAACAACCACAACAACAGCAGCTAGAAATCGTACCACTGGGGCTGGCTCTGGAGGAATGTGGCGATTTTACACAGACGATTCTCCCGGTGTGAAAGTGTAAGTTATCTTTTTATTTAAATTTTGAATACATTTTCTTTCTGTCCCAATTTAACAACAACTGGTTTTTGACGAATTTAATGTTTGAATCAAATGAAAAATGTGCTGTCAGAAATTGGACATTCAGATTTATTACTTGAAGTTGTGATGT
This sequence comes from Battus belus, assembly GCA_018248135.1. NCBI lineage: Eukaryota > Metazoa > Arthropoda > Insecta > Lepidoptera > Papilionidae > Battus > Battus belus. Next base: position 6,117 of record DWIC01000858.1, on the reverse strand, counting down.
GAAAAGAAAAGAAATTAATACTGAGATCATCCAAGTCCGTGTGGAATTTTAAGAGAACATAACATGGGATTACATGGTCAATAATATAAAAGGGATGAGTCGGGCTTTATGATTGGTTGTTTGATGTATAGTTAACATCATTTTGATGGTACACTATGTTTTCACTGCTCATAAAAGAAACATGATAATATACATTATTATGATTCATTTTCATCAGTAAAGATTGACTCTCAATTCAAAGAACTTTTTAGATAAGCACATTTAATAGATTTCATATTAATCACTAATTATTCAAAGCACTGTTAGCCATTATTGTTAATGTTTAAGAATTGCAAGATTATTTAACAAATGCTAATATTTTTTCAGAGGTCCAGTCCCTGTGTTAGTTATGTCTCTCCTGTTCATTGCATCTGTTTTCATGCTTCATATTTGGGGAAAATATACTAGAGCATAATGTATGGATAGTTATAAATTGAAAAGTTTATTTGAAAAGAATGTGAGTCTGTGAAAAAAGTGATGAAGTTATGATGTAATCTTATTTTAAATAAATGTAAGTTTTTTTTTTCAGAATAGTCTTTTATTTTTTTCCCAAATAATATTTGAATAAATTTGTGAATGAAGAGCAAATGGTAATTATAAAAATATTTTTATTGTGCACATTTATATTTAACACAGTATTGTTTATATTATTATAATTTCATTGAATTCTATTATGAATAGTCATAGTAAAGAGATTCAATATTTTCATTTCTTAAAATTACTTCTTTTTCACATTATTTTTAAAAATACAAGTTAGCAAAAATGATTGTATTTACATTATCAGCCTTATAATAATTAAATCTAAATTTTTAAATATTTTTTAAAAAACATAATTTTCTGTAAAATTATTTCTATAACATGAAAAAGAATTTGACTGAAAATAACTTAATATAATTGCCTATCAATGTTTTACCTTGCAATGTGTTCATTGTGTAATAAAACAGTTGATGGTGCTGTAACTGTATGATCTATTTTGGAGAAAATGTCTGATTGAATTATAGAACCTCTACTATGTAGATTTGCAGCTGCTTTTGAAATATAAAATTGTTACATCTATAATATATTCTAGATTTATTTTCAGTTAAATGCTACTTTGTTTTCAAATAAGATATGATTTCTTTTAATAATTGTACTAATATTTATTAGCATATGAAAAATAATTTCTGTGATTTAAGTTATTCAATATTACAGGAAGTACTAATATATAAAATTAACTTATTTTGACTGTGAGGTTTGTAAGTTTAGTTCCTTGTATATTAATAATAACAACTTCAAATCATGTCCCTTAATTTTGTGATAATGGACGAACTATTATAAAACTAAAATTAAATATATAAAATTAAAACCATCGATATAAAAAATTAAAAATTATGTAAACACATAAAATGATTGCTAATCATACATATGCTTCAACTCGTCTGCCTCTTATTTTGTCAAAAAATTGATGCCAAGATACTAATGTCTTATTGGACCATATCCAAAAACTTGAAGTTATACCAACAATCATAGTCATGAGATACTTAATCATAAACATTTCAAATTTCGGTCTTTCTACTTCTTTGTGGGTAAAAGGACATGGAATTGAATAAATTGGTGTTGTGCATAAATCCTTATGCCAGGTAATCATCCAACTGCTAAAATGTACTTGTTCATAAAACAAACAAGCTATAACAATAAGTGCAGGAACAGTATAAAGAACACCAAATACCCCAATTCTAATCATTAATTTTTCCAACTTATCAGTTTTAGTGCCATCATGTTTCATAACAGTTCTTATTCTAAACAAAGAAACAAATCCAGCTAATAGAAATATTGTACCCAGGACTAGATAAGCACAAAGAGGAGCTAATACAAACACTTGAAGAGCATCGGCATCCCACAGCCCCACATAGCACACTCCAGACAATATATCTCCTGGAAAAGAATAAGTTATTATTATTGTAATTATAAAGTAATGACCAATGGTATTAAAATTATAATGTAATTTCTGTTTAAAAATTGGCTCATAAGCCTTTAACAACCAGAATAAATTTTTATCCCTATACCATAATTACTTAGAACTGAAGACAAATCAACGATATCTGGATGTGAATTGTTAAGGCATCTAGTTACGCCTTTAAATATGGTTTTTACATATATAAACATTATATGTCAGTGAAACAAATAAGTGTGCAAATGGAACAATTTTTAGAGATTGTCTATACAAGGGCTTCCTTAACAAAGCTAAATGTATGTTTGTCCAAGAATTTTTTGGATGAAATTCAAAAATGCACACAACTGGGGACCTAACAATGTATACTACCACAAGTTTTCAAGCAAAGGTGATATCCGGCACTAACAGTTAAGATTTAACGTAAGAGAAATATTTTTAAGATTGAACTTACCATCAACTTTTCCCATTGCCAAAATAGATATAGTCTTTATGGCTGGAACAGCCCAAGCCGCCAAATGAAAATATTGTGAATTTGCTTCTATAGCCTCATGACCCCATTTCAAACCAGCTGCTAAAAACCAAGTAAGTGTCAGTATGACCCACCAAATACTTGAGGCCATACTAAAAAAGTATACAATCATGAAAAGTATTGTACATGGTTCATGTTTAGTGCCTTGGGTAATAACTGATATGTTTGGTAATCTTGTGCCACTTATTGTGGGTGGAATTGGACCTTGGCAACTCACAGAGTCACCTGCACTCCATCCTATGACATAGGCAGTAGCAACCATTAAGTAACAAACAGAAAGGAATATGATCGGTCGTTCAGGATAGCGAAAACGATCAGTGTCTATGAGAAAAGTCAAAACTGTAAATAAGCAACTGACTGCACATAAAGTTGCCCATATTCCAATCCATAATCTAGCAAAATTTTTCTCATCTTGGCTGAAGAATATACCATTGCATGGTGCACCACAGTCTTGTTCTACTTTATCACCAACTTTTAAAGAATACTCCAAATCCAAGCTCGTTGGTATTTTAAATTGAACAGGACAAACAAATCCAATATTTCTTGCTCCATGTTGTTTAGTGGGATCTCTGTCTATGTTTGCTTTAAAATCAACTTTCGAAAGCTTCGGTTCCATGGGTTTACGAGACTCTTGGGTTCCATTATTATCACCAACACAAATCTCATCTTTACCGGCACTTGGAAATTTAGAACACTCTAAATGTTCTGGCCAATTAAATCCATAATAATCCATAAGCTTGTCACAATTGTTTTTAGCCGATTCACATAAATGACGGCATGGACGAATAGGCTTCTCCAAAATAGTACACACAGGAGCATATACTGAACATAGGAAGAATTTAAGATCTGGAGAACAATTAACTTTTATTAATGATGTGAACTGTAACACTTCTTGGCTAGCGTCTAGTTGTCTAGCATGGTTCAATATATTAGGAAATATTGTTTGATTATATCTTATATTTTGACAAAGAGGTATAGTTATTGGCTCACAACGTCCATGGTGAGGTAATGTATCACCTTGATAAACAGTCACACGTGAACAGTCAGTTATAAGAAACAAATGTAACAGGGACAGAACTAACGAAATGTAAACAACACCCATTTTTGATCGCTTGGTGTGTATTTTGATTTACTGTCTACATTATAAGTGTAACACTTTTTAAATAAATTTAATAAACGTTAAAATTTTCTACATAAAAGTATATACTCATGAAATAAAAATATGTTTCTGTATGAAAAGTAGCAATTACAAATGTACTCAATGACCAGTTTATGTTAAAAAGGTAACAGATTACATTTCGTGTAGTATAAATTTTAGTACTTATCTGTGCTGAGAAATGTCTTCGTTGTAGGAATTCACCCAACGCCATCTATAATTAATTTTACAGTATTTCAATAGAAGTCTAATTATCATGATGTGAATTAAGTCAAATTCATTCCGAGGTTTTGATGAGTTTAATTATCTTAAATCAAACTGTAATAAAACTAATGAGAAAGCGGGTAGGATTCCAAAATTATTGTTAATATAATATGATCTGATACAAGACTGGTGCTGATAAATTGCACTAATTACTTATAAGGAATAACTATGAGTGTATTTTTAGTTACAGATGTAGATCCTTCCCAACCACCTCTTCTTGGGTTTTTGTTGTTGCAGGATCCACTTGGAGATGGTATCAACAGCCTCGGTGTTGGTCTTTCTTTCCAAGTGGCCTGTTTATCAGAGTCCGTGTGACTTGTAGAACCTGATAATTTCGCTGTGAATTCAACGATTCAGATCCTGGTTCATCCTTACACGGTACACGCTATAATCTTCACGCGCCGATTTGAAAATTGTTTTCGAGATTTCCTTTCGAATACTCGTAGTTTTATTTCGTCTTTCTGTGTCATCTTTCGGGTTTAACATGCATAGATCACAACTGTTTATCGATGAATTATTCAATAGTCTGCTGCGGTTACTTCTTACTTCTCCTCTTCTCTAATGTTCTGGGAGTTTAGATTAGATCCTGAGTAACGAAACTCGTTTACACCCGCAATCTCCATGTTTTCCATGACGATGTTTTGAATTGAAATGGGCTGGCGGCTAGCTGCCAGGTGGTCGACTCGGATTTAAGCGATATTCCGTGGTTAATTAGGATTTGCTTGGATTTGCTGTTTATTACCATGTTGTCCGCCTATGAAACCATCCGGAATGTGTTATCTAATGTTTGTAACCCTGTTGAAATTGAGTCATCGTGTGACAGCCTCTAGTAATAGGTTGAAGATAACTGTCGAGAGGTAATTTCCTTTTTTAGCTCCTGGAGTCCACTTCTATGCAGAAAGGTTCGGAGTGCTGCGGTTCTTATACGAACAATCTTGCTTGTTACTCTGAGTATCAGCATGATGCCGAATATGCGGTTGACGCTGTAAAAGGCCTGCCGATAGCCTTTGTTAAATATATATGAATTTTTGCCCATATTTCCTCGGCGAACTTCATTATCCTCGTGTAGAGAATTCCGGAGAAATGTTTGTATTCAGCTGATACAATAATGCTAGAATACCTCTGTAGTTGGAACAGAATGTTGTTGACTGTTGGCATCTTTTTTAAAATGTAGGTACTATGACACATAGGTAATTTAAGCTTAATCTTGAGCCAATCCTTAAATTATCCATATTTTTATTTTAAGGGGCAGTAACAGTCTTTCTTCAAGAGCAGGGCCTCCGGCCTTTAGTTACTCGAAGGTGCCTAGATTTTTAAGTAGGTTGGTTTTAGTAGTTCTTCTTCGACATTGTAATAGATGGGTGTATCACTCAATAATTCTTCAGGGCGGAAAGGTTGAAGAATTTTTAGAAAATGCTCCTTCCGTCTATCTATGATATCTTGCGCTTTCGTTATGACGTTGCCACAGGTGTCACGTATTGTGCAGGTGCGCGGCTGTTGGCCTTGCGGAAGGCATTTAATCTTTTAAATAAAGCCATTGATCGGAATTTACTCAGCATTTTTTAAAGTTCTTGCACCCTATTTATTTCGAGGATGCGCTCTTTCCTCCGTGCTGTTTTTCTACAGTCATATATTACTTTTTTATGTATTGCTTTATTAGCGTCTGTGCCATTTTATACGTAGCGTATTCTGGTATATTTTAAAGTAACAACGTTTATTAAATCGGTTTGTAAGGAGTCGCTCATGCGAAAGATGACGTCACAATGTCCCGGTCCGATTTGTGGTGGTGATAGAAGCACGCGCCGCGAGTAGAGATAAGTGGGCTGCATAGAGTATTTTTGAATCGTATATAAAATCCGTATATTAAAGAACAATTAAATTGAATTAAAATGGGATGCATAAACGAGTATCTCGTATTGCTGCAGCAGTTTAATCTTAATTGTGAATCAAATAACATGCAGTCCGTGTTGAAGGTGAAAAGTGAAAATCAAAAAGCAGAAAAACAACGCGAATCTAGAAAGTGGCAAAATTTGCGTATAGGTATCAAGTAACGTTGTAACGACCAAATGTTTGGCGCGAAGCACCGAAACCCGAGGTTTTTTTATATTCATTTTCCATGCCTCATACTTTTTGGTATTCTTCATCTTTTTGGCTTCCCTATTTCTAACACGCTTTACATTTTTGTCCATTTATTTC
>DWIC01000857.1:0-10301 GCA_018248135.1 Battus belus | reverse complement strand
CCTTTAGCCCGCGCTTGTTTGGTCTGCAACTTTATAATATATATGGTGGCGTTAATAGTTGCATGGTTCACTGTAACCTTGTACCCTCAAAACATAAAATAAAAAAAGCCGTATTTTATTGAAGTTTTAATAAAATTTATCTTTTAATATGAAAGAGCTAAAGTTTCTTCTAGAGCAAAAGTTTTTACGTCGCGCAAGAATGTTGATTCTAGATGAAGCAAATTTATAAAAGCATACACAACGTGTCGAACTCCTCTCTTTTGGTCGTTGATGTGCCTACTCTAGTCAAGTTAGAACAGTGGGTAAGTGAAGATTATTAAGAGTGAGAGTAGAAAAAATCCAAAAAGAAGGAATTCACGGTCAATGTGTAAGTTTTAACGAGTGCTCGAAATTGTTCCAATTATGTTCTAATAATTCTTTTTCTAATGCTAATTTTTTTAGAATTTATACATATACATGTAGATATCGTGAAAAACACCTCGCTCTAAGAGGGCAAAAAGGACCCTATTGAATTTAGGTATTAAATTGGCAAAGGTTTCACCGAACTGAGGTATTCATCTAATAAAACCCATTTTAAGGAATCGCCACATTAAGACGATATTTTTTAAAAATTCAATTAATTATTACGCTTTCATGGTATTAGTCAAAAATTCTTCTGACGCTAACAATATTGGCAGTAAATATCAATACTAAATAATCCTTCAATTTTATTTAATTTTAATGTTAATATTTATCTATAAAGAAGTAAATTTGAAATATTGATATTCGTTGATCAGGACAGATAATTTTAACCGAGTACAACTGATGAATTGCTATGCATAAGTTATTTTTTATTTTAATTTTTATGTAATTATTCTTTTACATGTGCGAGTGTAATTAGTTGGTGTTGATACGTATTATTAAACAAGTTGAAAATTAATTAAAGAACTGAAAAAAAAATAACGTTGTAGACTTGTTGTTGTAGACATTTGACTTTACTTTATAGTTATTATTATACTATAATAAAGGAGGGCCTATTAACGAAAAGTTTATTTATGCTTCCTAGTTTGCAATGCTTTCACTTTATTAAAAGTGAAGGCACTAGGTATCACTTTTGTGAATGAATAAATCTATATTTAAGTGATTCAGCATTCTGTTCCACGCTAGTACCTACTGCGTCTTGAACTCTGATATACTTAAAGAAAATGTCGCAGAGATTTGAACAAAAATAGCAATTAATTATATAAATAAATTAAAAATAAATCACCGTAAAATGTATAGTGGAGCACACAGACAAGTTGATTTCAATTCTGGTAGAGTTGTCTTCCAACCGCAATAGCTTCTATTATAAAGTTCGATCGTGATCGGCAAAAGATTGGGTTATATTCTTCAAAGTATGAAATTAGTGACTTAATAAGCTTTACAGCTGCTTAATAGACGTTTAGCACCTTCGGTGACTTGTATACGGAGCTGGAAACAACAAACCACCCTTGATATATTTACACAATAAAAACGTAAAAAATAACTTACTTATTATTAATATTATTTGATTACAACAACTACGTCCCCGGCTGAGGACTACATTTTCAACAAATATCCATTCAATAAAGTCTTAATAACCATTAATTTATAATTTGTTCATCAATCACATAACGACACCTCCATCATTAAAATTCATTACAAAATGAGATAAAGTAACAGAGACCAGTTCACCTCAACATGAATAAAATCTTGATGGCTGCCTATTATATACTCAATCTGTTATACATATATAATAAATATTAAAAAACACAATTTATATAAAAATCATTTTCAACCATATTGCATCGGCAACAATTACTTTCAATGATAAATCATGAGACGGATATCAATACATATAATAATCATTATATGCAAATTCATACGTTTTATTCTTACAAAACAACAACTACTTTATGTTATCCTAATGTACATAGTCAATATTATGGGTATAATATAGACCACAAGTTTAGGCGTCTGCAAACGGTAAGACGTTGCTACAAGGCGGCTCGGACTCCCCTACGAACACCGGCAACTCGTTAAGATGGAACAACTGAACATGCTCGCGATATTTGCACGCAGTGTTAAATGCAGGATTTGTCTATGAACCTTGTCGCAAAGTCTCCGCTTGTCCAGGTATGCAAAATTACAAAAATAACGCTCTAAGAATCAATTTTAATTATCATCTATTGACGCCATGGTAAAACAAATACTTTTTTTGGTGTGAAAATTATAAAACCCTTATGGGTATATCCGTGTTTATATTGACTATCGGAGAAGTGTTTTTCATCATGTAGTAATAACGGATTTCAGACCGAGCTGCCGGTATCTTTCAGTTAACTGTAACCTTCATCGTTACATGAGATGTTAAATACTTTTCACACGTATAAAAAGTTTTGCCGTACAAACTACTATCAAATTGCGCTTTCTATCCGTCCGTACCTCCCACTGCTAACAAACAGTTTCAAATATTGCTTTCTCTGTAAACTATTTTAGCAAAAATAACAAATGAAACAGGTAACGCGCCACGTCGGACAGTGGGCGCTGTGACATTCTAAAACACTATTTAAAATATAAAATTATTTTTCACTCAGCGTAAATATTATGTTTTCGTTTAATTTTTCGAAATGAACCATACCATCACCTTTCCGTATAAGCATTGACAGAGTAAAACTCATGACCATCTGTGGGTGTTTCTCGGCCGGCTCATGCTGGCAGATATCTTACAGTCTAAGGTAGCACCGGCGCTCACGGGACGGCCGCGAGGCACGGGCCTCATCGAGCAACTCGCCGCGCTATTTATTATCATAAGTACAGCACTAATAGAAGTTCGGACCGCGATCCGGTGACCTGGTGACCCGGTGACCGCGAGACTTGGGAGTGCGACGCACGGGAACGTAAAACTATAACCTCGAGTCGCGCACATACACTGGTGTGAGCGCCGTCCGGTGGAATCTCACGAGTGGCACAAGGATGGCGGCGGCTAGAAGGGCGGGGGAGACCGGGAGCGCGCAAGGCGCGGTGCCTGCCGGAGTGCCCACTTGGTACGGCACGGAGCAGGACGGCGCACGGTCCTCCACCGGCGCGCACTGTTCTGCGGGCGGGCGTAGCGGCTCGGTGAGCCGCGCGTCGCAGCGGTAGCACAGGCGACCCTCGCAGTGCCAGTAGCAGCACTCGTCCGACCCGTAGTTCGACTTGTTCGCCTGCGCCCCGGTCTCCGGTATCCGCGCGTCTACAACGTTCATCACAATTATCGTTTTTAATCCACAGAAACACTTAAATATATGCCTGTGAAAAATAATAAGTTTTAGTAAGATAAATAAATTAAACTCATGAGAACAAGTCTTTGTTTTAACTACTGAAAGATGTTGGATGCATGCCGCTGCCAAAATAATTCGATGTATTCTATCTTGTCTATGGACGGATTATTTTTTGTCTTCAATCTCTCTAGTATTATATAGTACAGTAATTTTTTTATCCAAAAAATTACAAAAATAATGAACAAGTGACATTTATGAAAAGGGCCTTTAAAATGAGTTAAAAGCACTTCGGGACCCTTTAAACCAACTTAATCATTTTGAAATACACCGATAACTACAATTATATGTAAAATACACTACCACTATGACAAATGCTAAAGCCATAAAAATATAGTTAAAATATTGAATTCAAAAAGTAAAATTAAATAACATAGTAAACTGTAAATAAAAATATAAAAGTTTTAAACAATGCAGATGAATTTAGAAGAAAGATGCAAGATACTTTTAATCTACGTTAAAAAAGTCCACTTTATCTTTGAGTCTCTGAGCATTAAGCTTTGAGACTTTCCACAATAAAAAAAGACTCATATTTAAAATATGTAATAGAAAAATGAGCGTACAGTATATTATAATCAATTCTACCACAATGTACACATGTGCACTGTAATAAAAAAGCAATCTTAAAGCGTTCAACAACGGTTTCGTGATCGGTTAACAAAACAAAAGCGGTAGTAGAGAGAGAATACACAAGCAACAATTGGCTATTGCAATGTGTGAAAAGAAAAATAAAAACGTCTGCATTCACAGCAGAAGCCACTATTTGTTTCGAGCTCTCTTGTTCTGAGCCCCGGCCAAGCGATGGTGGGAGCTAATCGCGCCTAATTCAACCCTCCCCCGCTGTCTGAGCCGTGTACTCGACACCGATCATTACCAATTGTACAACCAAACAATGGTACGTTGCGTAACATTAATGATAAGTGTAAATGAAATATTTTAGGTAATTTATTTTACTTAATAAAGTATACAACATTCACATTTTTATTTGCTTGTACAAAAATAAAAATAAACACGAAACGCCTAAATTTCGTCTTGAAAACACATTTCTCTCGAGTCCGAGTTACCACGAATATAAGTTAATAAAGTTCTGCAACATATTTCAGATCTTACATTCCTTGCTTTTAGATTTAAAATTAAAAGTATATCTTTAAATAAATCTTATCATTGCCTTGAATATATTTTAGTTGATCGGAAGATTAAATTATTTTTAAAAAGCAAATATTATAGCAAATATTAAAAGAGGGCAATTGTTAAGTTTCCCCGTTGCCCTTCTCAGTAGATTAGCTTTCCTTCTTCGTAATGGTAGCTTAGCTACATAATTAGTAAATACCTATTTTAATTTAGATATTTTGAATAAGGAATAGAATTAGAATTAAGTGTTAAGAATAACATTATGCAGATTAAAACCCCTTAACGATTACAATATTTGTCCAGCTACGTATAATGACTATATTCATGAGAATCAGTTGGAATACGCCTACTGAAAGGTCTCCCAGAGATCGTAACAATGATCATACTACGACTTCCTTCACTGTATCCTCGGTCCACCTGTCAGGGGCTTACCCACGCGGCTTTTACCAGTTTTTATTAGTTACTCGAAAACCTTTAGGCCTTAACAGCCTTTGATTGCACGAGCGATTTGCACTGCCCGTTGCTCACTGGCCACTGCCACTTCAAAAGAGGTCACGTGGGATCTTGGTTCGAACTGTCACTCGTTTGGGCGCTAATTATTGTGAAGCTAATTAGAATTATCTTTGCGTTTTCAATCCATTTTTGGCATCTTGTTAATTGTGTGCTTTAGTAATAAATTAACTCACCGAGGCATAGGAACGTGGGCTCGCCGGCGTACTGTGTCGGATAGGCAGGCGCGCGGTCCGCCGGCAGGAAATAAGGGCAGTGTTGCTCGACCAGCTGGCACACGGAGAGGCAGGGCTTGAGGCGGACGAGGGGCCGACCCGGTCCTGCGGCTGCAGCGCGAACCCAGCGGCCGACTACGCCACCGCCGCCGCGCCGCCGGTCCAGGTGCCCCACGCGCTCCAGGTGACGCGCGTGCCAGCGCGCCGGATGCTCGCCGGCCGCTCGCCGCGACCTCCCGCCCTCCTCCGCACCCTCCTCCGCGCCCTCTTCCACCCAAAGCGGCACCATTGTGCTACACGCCCAACGACGGTAAGTCTCCTGTAAATATAAAATTATGCACTCAAAACACTGAAAAAAATACTTACTTTTCATCAAGATCATATTACAACAAAGGCAGCTTTTAAATATTTACGTACAAGGTTATATTATACTTATATTTTATTTTCATATTATCGCCAGTAGACAAAGTTAAGGACGCGGAAACATTATGGACACGGGCAGCGCAAGACAGTTCATCGTGTCGATATTTGGGGGAAGCCAATGCCTCGCAATGAGCATCTATCGGCTAACCTAATTGGTTAATACCAAATTATAGACGCAGTCATCGTTGAATGCAGACCGCCTCTGACCGATCTCTGAGCAATTGACGACATAGGGCTGAAGTGATGATGATAATATAATTAAATTATTTTAAGTAAGAACAAGTTTTGAGAATTACAACACGTCCAGATGTCCATCATGATCACGAAAACTCATGTCGATTCTTTAAATCAAATTTTAAGACGCTTACAGATAAAAAAATTACGCCTACCTTTATTACGTCACGGATTGTAAATTTTTGCATTCGTTTCGATTGATTTTGTTTAGAGGGTCTACGTATCTTTAACATTGGCTAATAATAGCTAATTTTATAACATTTTGATTTGATATGCATTTTTTTCATTGGAAAATGTGCGACTTTCCGTGAAAACCACAAAAGTGGACACATATTTGAATCTGTTGGAAAATAAAGATATTTTTAATCTTTTCATTTATTACTAAATTTCCATTGTACCTACCATACATAATAAACACGAAGAGAGCGTAATGTAAACGGAAGATATATTAAGACAAAATTTCAATTAAAATTCAATAGTGTATTGTAAGGTATAAAGTTTTATTTAAATAGCTGTTAAATAACTTCATCAAAGTAAAATTAGATAATCTATTAAAACACCTGAAAAACTGAAACATAGGCTGCTTTCATCAACGTTATAAGGCACTGCGTATAAATATTTCTGTGTTTAATCCATGTCCAATGTAAATGTTTTTTAATTAAAAATCTCAAAACTTGCAATCTAAGACCATTCTTTAACTAGAGGAGAAAAACATCTCCAGTTATTATATACAGAGACATTGCAATAATTTCTTCCGCCACTTATTCTCCTAGCGCTAAGACTTTTTGAAGTGGTGGTAATAATATTAACCAGGCCAGCATTCGACCAAGACAAGGTGTCGCTCTTCTGAAAGCCCTTGAGTCGGTAAAATAAACGCTTGCTGAGTAACCGAGCTCCCCTCCCTGAAGCCCTGAACTACCTAAGAGCTTGGCGGTTGACTAATCCGTTGAGTTAATTAACATAACGTCTCCAGGTAACTGAAGAAGTTTTCGAGTTCAGTTGCAGTAGAGAGATTATGATATTACATCATAATAAAAAAATACGTATTATTGTGAAAGTACCGTATATGGTTACTAAAAGAAAGAGATAAATCTATTAAAGCTAAATAAACGTTCTAACATCACGTTAATAGAACCTCATGGAAGATGTACGGAAGAGGAACTACTCAAATTTACGTGGTGTATGTACAGCAACATAAATTCACCTTTCGCACGTATTAAAGCGCTGATGCCCAACCCTTTTCTATATTATGGCAACACCGCATTTTTCACTCCCGCAGGAAATCAAACTGCGGCGAAGCAATGATTAATTAGTTATTCAACGGTCGGTGCAACGACGCTCAGCACTATCTCATGCAAGAGATGCAGGCGACCAATGATTGTTGTCACGGGACTAAATTAAACTTTTCTCTTCACCACGCGATTAATTAACGGTCTTTAAGAGTTTACTATTATATTTCAAACTATTGTTAATAGAGCTTTTAACAACGTTAATATCTCACTGGAGAGATTAAATACAGACGTTAAAAGTAGATGCGGATAGCAGTTGACCTATATAAATCTGGAAATACCTGTTCACTATGCATCTTAACACGTGGACGGCAATTTCTTTCTTTTTAGTTTAAAAATAATAATTTTTGTTTTTAATATCTGTTACGGATATTGGATATTTCTAGCCCTTGAATGTTACTTATTAATCTGCTTATTTTAATGGGTGTTAGTGCTTTTAAGCTAACTGTATACGAGTTAATTTTAAATTTTTTCACTTTCCACAATCAATAAATTAATATATATTCATTAAAAATTACCACTTTATTTAATTACAACAATGTTTCATCATCATCACCATTTTAGCTCAGGCCATCCACCGCTGGACTTAGAGCTCCCCATCCATCAAGGTCGTGTGTCCACAGTGGTGTCTACTACAGAATTCTTATGATTTCTAAATTCTCAGTCGTTTTTTAGTAATTTATAAGTTCCTTCTTCTGTTACCTTCTTTAATAATATTCCTATATTTAGCGTCGAAATGCAGATCTTTTTCATTTCACTTATGTAACTAAAAAAACTATTAACGTACCTAACGTGTCTGACAAAGGTATTTTCATCATAAAATTCATTCAAAACTCTCGGGTACTAAGAGTATAACTTCTGACCAATGTTTAATTATTATAATTTCAATCGCAGGGCACTCTGCTGAACATGGGCCTCTTCCATGGATGTGCAATACTAATGACAGTGGACATTGAACTAGTATGGAACATATTTGCTTCATTGTGGCAAATACCTATGTATTCCAGGAAAGTTTAAGATAAATTAGTCCCCGCAGATACGAAACGGGCCACAAAGCGTAAATCTCTACTTTGCCAAGTGACGACGTTCTGCAATTAAATCCCTCCTCCCCCTACTCTTACCTTGCCGCCCGCCCTATCTTAAGGCGCGTGACAAACACCGTGCTAATATCGGACCTCGATACTTTTAAAGGCATTAATTAAATTGGCTACTTAATTTCTTCGAGTGCTATATACACATGTTTTACTTTGACCTAAATTTTGCACGCACTCAAGAAAGCTTCTTTTTCTTTTTAATTTATAACTAAGGTAACTAGGGTAAGTTAATTAAGATTATTGGACGTCATTCTAACTTTGGATAAAAGTATTTTAATAGGATTTTTACTTATTTTAAAAATATTATTTTTATATTATAGTAATATAGTAAATATTGTCACAATTTTTAGATTATTATATAATTATAGTAATAGCCGCTGGGGCCTTCAAGTTCTGGAGACAAGATTTCAGATTGCCAAGAGCGGCGTGAAGACTACTGCCCATCTGGGCAGACGATCTTGTTGAGGATGTCGGAAGATACTGAATGTATGCCTCTTCCAACCGGTCTTTTTGGAAATCTTCCATGTCGATGGCCAACAATGGACACCTACGACTAAAATACAGGTTGGATCAAGTCTCCGATGTAGTCCAGCCCTCCAAATAAAGGGTTCCTCTTTCGGAAACAGGACCAGGAACAGGATTTTGGGGATAGCATGAACCACACGTACCCCGGGCCTGAGATTAAGATTGCGTGGCGTTCTCTGACCGGGTGATACTATTATCCCCCACATGGGGCGATCACCGGAGGGGTTTTAATGGGAAGGAATTCCACATAAACCTGTCCTCCTCAAAAAAACAATGTCATGAGTGGTAGCGAAGGCTGTATTTTAAGTTTCTTATTAAGTATAATAAATTATTTTATCGTTCTTCCATTACTGAATCTATGCACATTTAACTACAAAGATCAGTCAAATGTTACGATAAATTGGAGCGATCACTGACTCGCCTGTCAAGCGTCATGTTTATGTTAAATCCCTCATTGTGTGTTCAAGGTGCAGGTGTGTTCAAAAAGTATCGCGATTTCGTGTATTTTCAAAAATTATTTATTTATTCGTGAACATCTTTTTTGTTCCCTTCAAAGTAATCCCCCTGGGATATTATACACTGGTACCAACGTTTTTTCCAATCTTCGAAGCATTTCAAAAAATCATTTATTGTATCTTGTTCAGCTTCTCCTTCGATTCCGTCAATCATGGCGTAGCGTCGTCTTTTCATGGGCCTCTTCAGTTTCGGGAACAAGAAAAAGTCAAAGAGAACCAGATCTGGGGAATACGGTGGCTGCGGTATCATTAGTGTGTTGTTTTTGGCCAAGAAGTCGCACAAGCACAAGCAGCGATGTGTGAGCAGGGGCGTAAGCCAATTTTTGTTTTTCCACAATTTCTGGCGGATTGCTTTACAAATTGCGCATAACTTGCAGGTAATAATCCTTATTCACCGTTCGACCCTGTGGTAAGAACTCTTGATGCACCACGCCCCTGCAATCGAAGAAAACTGTAAGCAAACTTGCGATACTTTTTGTTCAAACCGTATGTTGGGGTGGCGGCCGTTGAGGATCCCATCATTTTCGAGCCGGTAGATGCGATACGGGTAGGCCCCGGTTAGGTGGACCAATGACATAATCAAGGTCAATGGAAGTCTCTGGATGCCAGCAGTTTAAGACCGATCATCATGTTGATCTTTGGGGGAGACCTGTGACTTTCTGTGGGTGTGTACCGACTAACATGAATGAAGTATGAATTGTATTTTTCCATAGTCACTTCGTATGACAATGAACATGAATATAAAAGGTCTGGAGGACTTTAAGTTGGTTATGGCAACCATCACACAAGTGCAGGCGATGACCATCACCGCGGAGGTGAAGTACCGCGGCATGCAGGAGATCTTTCATATGCTTAGGCAACATGGTATTGAGGTAAAAATTGTATTTATAACTTTTCAATGTTCTTAGATTGTAGATTTAGAAATATTGAGTTATTTTACTATAGGGAACTAATATGAGTGGCGGATATGAAGTTACACACAATTTTGTATTACAAAAGCCTATATAATATTATGCTTTTAGGAGCATACTAATAAAGATCATCAGAAAGT
>DWIC01000856.1:0-10301 GCA_018248135.1 Battus belus | reverse complement strand
ACGTTACACCATATTGATTGACTAATGAAAAGATGATTATTAATTAAAAAAAAAAACATTAAGTAACATCTGTTCCGTGTTACGTCAGAAAGTCAACACAATCATGACTCGGTGTGTATTTATTTGTAATACATTTAACGAAGAGTTAATTGACCTGCACCAGTAGATATTTAACGCAGTAAAAGCTATTAAAATTTCATAAGACGTGAACATTTTTGACAGAAAACTTTTTTTATGAATTTATGATTTTTTTTATTTAACACGATAAATTTAATCTCCTATTGACTTCAAGTAGATCCACAATCGATTTGATAAACAAAACCTGAGATGAAAAAATGTAAGAATCTCAACGGTTGTGTATAAAGAGTAACCCATAATAAAGCTCACTCATACAAATATACAACTTGATTCATGTAAAATAGGGCCTCTGGTTTATTTGTACGATTTTGAAGATTTTCGTTCAGGAGCTTACCGCGTTATTTTTTCTCTTCTGTTTTATAAAGTTTGCGTTGTGTTCTTATGTAATGTGTTTGTTAAAAATACTGACAACTAATAAAGATATATTTAAGTAGACGTAATCAATTATGATTATAATATTATCTAATTAAAACGGGAAAAACCATTGAACTATACACGGACGTCTTTACAGCCCATAGACATTTTTAATGCATAGGCATCCGTCCAAAGATATCTATCTGGGGAGATACCATAATCGCCACGCTTGGCAGACGTATTGTTGACCGGAATGTGTGTTTAAGAAGAGGCTACAACCCATCATCTCTATAAACATTACAACTCACAAACATAAGTCTTTGTAATTGATACTAAAAGTGTGAATAATATAAAATCGTATTCCGAGAATTAAAACTGTGACCTCCGATCGCAAGTCTCAGACCTCTACCGGTGGGCTACTGCCGCTCGTATGGTATTATATAAACGTTTTTCTTCTAGGTTATATCTGTAGACTTTAATATAAAAGCTTTCAATGTGTAAGACATTCTTATAAATGACGAAAATGTATTAATAATTGACGCAAGCATATGCTTAAGGATAGATTAAATTCTGTAAGATTATGCCACTAATATATCAAAAATTTTCTACAGTATTGTTTAATAAAATCTTTGTTAGAAGAGAAATATGTCAAATATAATTATTATTTTAATTTTGTGATGTTTATTAATAATCGATATTAAGCGAGGTATTCTTATAAATGTATCATTTCCGCTATATAATAAAAAAAAACATGAAAGTTGTTTACGAAAAACAAAGCCAAACGCTTACACATTAGGATTTAGTTTGGATTCTAATTTGTATCAAATAAGTATTAATTCTGTATTGTTTATTGTAAATAATGAAGCCTTGTAATGTATATACGGGGAGTATAAAAGTATTTTTTTTAATATAGTTCATATTAATTATATTCTTCGTCAGCACAGGTATTCTTTACTAATGATTGTAAATAGACAATAATATGAATAAAGGCGTGAACTAAATGAACCATTGGTTATAAGAAATAAAGGATGTATATGTCTTACCTGATGCTGTAGACTTGTCCATCGTCACCAGTATATGAATATCCACCTTGAGCTTCAACACCATCAGTTGCTACACCATTTTCTTCAGCAACAATCCCATTTTCAGTTTCAAAAGCATAAGAGTACCTATCACCGTCGTTTTCATTAATCTCACGAAGTATAGCTGCGTTTCTTTCTAACGCAGCGCGGGGTCTTTCAACGCCATCGTAATTCTGATAAGCATTTACATCGGCTTGACGTCCGTTGTAATCAACATTATCTCCAATGGTAGCAATGGTTTTAGTATTGAAACTGCCTTGATCTGCTAACCCGTTGTATGATCCAGAATTCGATATAGGTGTTTGCAAAAAGTCACCTGAACCTCCAGATGTTCGCGCTGAACTTGGCGGTAGGTAAACCCTGTTGAGTTTTGCAGCGCGTGCGCATGCAATAGTTGCGATGATAATTATCTGTAAAATAAACATAATTAAAACAATTAAATACAGTAATATAAGACGAAGGTATCACTAACGTTAAGTTTTAACAATCCCAAACAAAGATGACCAGCGCAGTAGGAAGTTGGTGTTCTAGTAGTAGAGGTGAGTGACTTGCGGTCATATGTCACGTGTCCGATTCCTGGGATACAATCTTATATAATTTACACTTTGTATATTAATTATACAGAAATTCCACTGCTCACATTGCTTTCACATGGGCAGCACAAACCACTGTGTATCATAATACCATACTGCGATCGTGCAAACCGTCTGCCAAGCATGATGAGGGTGGTATATCCCCCTATAGGTATTTTTGGGGGAGGCCTATGACTTGCAATGTCTCTATGGGCTGAAACGACCAAGTAAATATAAGTGGAAAAGGCAGTGGACAGGCAATATAGCTCAGAAAAGAGAGCCACCGGCGCTTTAAGGTTCTGGAAGGGAGACCACGGACCGGCAACCGCAGCGTAGGTTGACCATACAAGACTTTCAAGTGATTATTGGAAATCTATGGGGGTGTTCTATATCAAGAAATGAAATTATATAATGCAAATAATTCTAATGTTAAAAAATATAAAAGTCGTGTTGAATAATATATTAAAATGAATTTATCAGAATATTATTATAATAACGATCTTCGATATAAACAAATCAATAGATTTACCAGTTTCATTTCGAATTATATTTTGCCACACAAGCTGTACTGCCAATGATGATCAAATAACTGATGCGATTACAGATCTCGGTACAATATTTATAGTGATGCCTGCACTGTATTATCGATCCACTTTAACATAGAGGATGTTCGCTTAAGCCAAAAGTCGTGGTCTTGTATTGCATAATCCCTACCTTACACTTGCCGTCTAATTGTTGGGAATAGCGTAATACAACATGTGATAATCAGAAATTGTAAAATACTTTTTTTATTTAAATTATTTATGTCATCCTGAAACTTAAAGCGCCTTTATGAGCATAACCCTGTAAAAACACAGATTTTTTGTGGTCACTTTTACAGTAGTAGTGGAATTTTGCCAAGTTTTCCTTTAAAGATCTTCTTAAATTGATTACACTGGGTTGTTACAATTACTCATAAAAGAATTACTAATTTATTTATAGGAGCGGGTTTTAATGCGTTTATATTTGACTTATTCATTAAAGAACCAAAAGAGTCTCTACATGCGAACGATCAGTGTTACATCCAGTAATAAGGAAAGGATAATTAACCTGTGATAAGAAAATATGGTAGGTTATAACATGTGGTGGTCACGTCACTAGGTGATACGAAATAAATAAATTATAGATAAATGTTTTTTGTACATATTAATGTCTTAGAATGTTGTTGCATAACACCATCCATCCGTCTAAAAATATATTTCAATAAGCTTATTAAGAGCAGACGCAGTAGTTAGCCTATATTTCATATTTTTTTTGACCTCGACTATTGTACATTCCAATACTTAAACACGTTTTTTTTAAATCAAGCTACCTATTGATTCAAGATTAATTAACCATTGTTTAAATTATTTAACAACTCAATTACATATCATCTTTCTTTCAAAAATCAAAAATGGTGTTGGGTATCAGGTTACCTGATAAAGTAAGTTTAGCTTTGATTTTAATAAAGCATAAAGAAGCCGTTCATGCTAAACGTGATATAAATTTCATTATATCTATTGGAATACGGTGTTATATTTTGACGGGTAGATTAGAAAAACATTTTGACCTCAATTTCATAATGTTTTTAATATGCAATACATCTACTAATATTTTTTTTACCTGGACCGGAAAGTAATGTCGCTTTCTCAAGTTTTTTTTTCTAATCAACAATATTCACCTTCCTCAACAAACTTTTGCCATCTAGTATACAAATTTTCAATGTCGGAGCGGTCAAAATCGATCGATTTTTCTGTAAAATATGTGGTGATAGCGACATCAATTTCCCTCACTAAAGATGTTAAGGTACATCAATTTTAAAATACAAAATAATGCATACCGTCAAAGTGTATATTATTACTACAAAAAGGACAAAAGCAAAGGCTGATTTTGAAGCGGTGTTGGTATTAAAAAGAGACAACATCATAAAGAGAGTGAGCAAAAGTAGTTCTCATTCTTTGTTCATCCTCTTTTTTGAACCCTCATTTTTTTTAACATCATCACTTAAACGTTAGAAGATCTACTGCAGGACTTTCCCATAGATTTCCAATAGCGGCCATGTGCGCATTTACTTCTACACATTTCTTCACAAACTAACCCACATTTATAAACACATTGTCACGCACCTACAACAATTTTATTTTCGTTTTTTTAACAAATTATTTGTAATTTTTTAATATCCATTTTCTCCTTATGTACAAGTATATTTTAGTTTTTATTAATTTTTTCGGCCTGGCTTACACTTTTTCCCAAAAGGCATTCGCACATTCCAAGATTGCAGTTGACCTACGTATGTTTTTTTTTCGCTCATGGTTACCTGCAGTCAGGGGCGCCTTAACCAATAGTGCAAGGTGCGAAGCGCACACGGGCGCCCGCCATCTTATGGTACGCCGCGATTCTTTCTGAGACAGCTAAGAGCATCGTCTTGCACCATCACATGTGCTACAGGCATAAAACAATAAGTGTTATTCTGCCGTCATAAGAAGAAATGCCGTAACTGTAAGCTATACCTACTTATAAACAATTGTTGGAATATAGAAACCTTTCTTGTCAAGACGACAAAATTAATAATTATAGCCGCGGGAGGGAGCGGGGTGGTCATGAATAGGGGACGACAGGGTGTCATTGAACACGGGCGCTACACTAGCTAGAGCCGCCACAGTCTGCAGTAAACAACAATAAATTTTATGGTATAACAAGATGGACAAAACTTATTTCTATTAGTAAACCTTTATGTTTTGACAAAAGGATATTGGACGGATGTTATCTTCACACTTTAAAGTGACAGATTAGTAATCAAAAACAGAATACAACCTGTATTCTATAATTATCTACTACTTACTTTAAGTAAGTAATAAATATTAAATTTAGTTTCGTACTTAAAGTAATTTCTTTATAATTATTCATAAGGAAGATGTTTATATAGTAAAAAGCTTATTAATTCATTCATTCATATTCCTATTGATACATGATTCTATAATTTATACCAACCACTTGTGTGTATCAATGAAAGAATGCCAGAACCCCATTTGACAGAATCTTGAATTAAATTGACCTTCTCTATGTTGCCATCCTTTATCTTTAAGCTATGGGGTTCCAAACACTTACGCAAATACATCACCTAAAGTTGACAAGACAAGAATTAAGTGAATAACAATAATATATATATATAAATTTTAAATGAACATTATTGTAATCACCCAGATCTCTGCAATACAGGCCTGCAAGCTTAGAGGAAATAAATATACACATTTTTAAAAACATTTTGGTTTATATGATAACAAAAAAACTTGATGTAGTTTGTTGCAGGGTATTCTTTGATCAGAGAGCATTTGGAACTTTCTTAACTTTAGATAGAAGGAAAGCTGTCTCGCCTAATGTTAAGCCATGAATAGATCTACCACACTACATGCTTGCATAGAAGAAACATATTCTAACTTAACTTCAAGACAAGTTATAGTTAGCTGGAAACAATGATGTCGGTATGGTGTTCCACACCAAGGCTGTTATAAAAGCGGCATCAAAACACTTAGTGTGGATTGAAGAGATTTGAAATGTGTATAGATGTCAATCCTTGGGTCATATTGTCCAATAGAAGAAAGGAGATGGAAGAATTAATTGATGTAACTCAGATACACTGCCTCTGAAATGGTGTCTTTACCATATCAGGATTAAGGTTTGAAAAAGAAAATGTACAAACTTTTTTATCGGAGAAACGTGTTGATGTATCATCTTCTTAAACTTGTAGAATAATTGTACTATAAATTTAAAAAGTTCCCGGAATTACTTAAATTTCTAATAGTGTAATGTATTTTTAATTTCCATCGGGATACTTGTTTAAATGACAAAGATGATAGTTTATTTGAAAAAAATAACACGAATCATTATCTAGATGATTATTTATATTATAACTATATTTATATTAATAAGACTATTAATAAAACAATTAAAATGAAAACTCTTACAATATTTTCCCATGTAATATTAGAAAATATTATAAAATTATTTTAAGAAGTTTATTAAACGAAAATCTGGCAAATCTATGGACAGAGAATCGAAGGATGCTTGGGCTTTTAAAAATCTACTCTTTTAAAAACCTAGTTACTTTAGTTCAAATTTAAAGACGCCATTAAGGTTCAACAAGATATTTTTGACCTTAATTTTAAAATTAAAAGTTTTAGTTTGCTGAACGGTTGATATTATGTACTATTGAAAAATTATTAAATTTCATTTAAAAGAGATTTTCTGGGCGGTTCTTAGCAGATCCGAGTTCCGAAACGGTGGTGGCTTACTACTTATAATGTTAAAATGATCAGCGATTTAAAAGCGCATGTATTATAAATTGACTGTAATTTATGGGAAACTTTGTTTATCTTTACTGAATTTTGAACTGTCCGATTAATAATTGCCACTTATAAAAATTTATTTCTAATAATTTGTTAATTCGATTCTTTTATAGTTGATTTTTTTATATTATATTTAGCTTGATTTAATGCCCGAAATGAAATACCGCAATGTCTCAAAAAGAAGGTTTTGACCAGTGTGTGTTCCGGTGATGACTTATGGATCGGAGTTATGGTCGTTTATAATGAACCTGATAAGAAGGTTCAAGGTCAAGGAACAACAGAAACGCGTATGTTAGGAGGTCCATTAGGAAATTGAATCACAAATGAGGAGATCCGCAGAGAACCAATATGACCGACTAGCTCGAAATTTTCTAGTATATTATTAATGTACTTAACGTGACACTTGGAGTTAAATTGGGACAATGCCATGAAACAACCATTTATACATTACTTATTACATATAAAATAATTATATTTAATGTTAAAATGAACGAAACACATTATAGTGTGAGGATGTAATGATAAAAATATAGCATATGCAATCGTTTTGTAAGTAAATAATAACAACTCATCTGTGTATTAGTTGATTCTTTCTGTCGATTCGGAATAAATCTTTTTTTAGTATTGTTAAATATCCTTTATATTTTATAAGCATATACTTATTCAGTTCCAATTATAGAGATGTGCGTCACAATGTTCGGAACATCTCGTTGAGCTGCCATTGTTGTGTATTTGGGCCGTATACATATTTATGTTATTGTAATGAGTTTATTATTACATTTACCATTGAAGTCGCTGTATATGTTGGATTTTTATTTTTCATGTAATATGTAATAGGTACAAATCAAGGAGATAACATTTTTTTTATCAATTACTAAGAGTGTGATTGGAAGAGCGCTAATGGTAATTTTTAGTTTTACAATATTTGAAAGTCGCCTCGTTCATAGAGTGCTCAGACAGATGTGCCCACAAAGTAAACGAGTGCATTAGCACTTGATAGTACACCATGGCTTGGACTGGAAATATACGAAAAAGTGAATGCATAGGTCATTTTCTGTCAATTATTATACGGTATATCAGAAATGATAAAAATAAAGATAGGAAGAAAAAGTGTGTTTAAAATTCTAATTAATTACTTCATCTTAAAATTATTATTATATATATATAAATGAGCAATGAAATCTAAGCAGGCCCCCCACCCCCACTCCGCGCCCTCGACCTATATATATATATCGACTATAGGCAAATCATCGGATTTCTGTTTCGTCTGATGTTAAGCGATGATGAGGTCTATGATGGTACATCTATAACCAACCACCCTGTGTAAAGGTAGTTATAATCAACTTCTAGCAAGTTGATCTTTATATTACGGAGCCATTATTTAACTTAATTTTATTTTATTGTTAAACTTAATAGGCAATTAATTAAAGAAATCAATCAATCCAAATGGAATAGAATAATTAAACTCGAATTCACATATTTCTAAAGTACCAGAGCATCAAAACAAATTGTAAGCGAAACGGCAAACATTGCGTCGTAGAACTTGTACGGTTTCGCTCGAACGCTGTGCATATTTCATCAAATCTTTGGTGTCCTCGACTCGTACAAATCACATAGCCGCCTCTCACCGCAACGCAATAAGGTCGGAAGCCCTTTGCACTTTTGTCGTAACGGTGTTTTAGCACTAGGCGTCGGACGTGTTGAAAGTGGAACAAAGTATGTGTAACAAAGTGCGGACAAACGTACATTGTATCGTTTGTATCCCGCGACAATGTCATTGCTCACTTGTCGAAGTGACAACATCCTTTTTGACGTGAAATCGTCCAAGTCCAAGTCTTGAATGTCACGCGTAACATATATATCAAGCTATAAAGTCGTAACAGACGTACTTAGAAACCGCATTTATCATCATATCAGTCCACCGCAAAGCGTAGACCTCCGTCAAAGATCGCTACGATCACCGTCTTGAACTGTTTGCATTTAGCGACCTGCGACCACGATTATGTAGTCAATCCACAACATCCACTGTTGGGCCTACCAACGCCGCGTCTACCGGCTCGTGGTTCCGACAATTTTTCGACTCCACCGGTCATTTCTTGAGCACCCCTGCACTGCCACTTCAGACGTGCAGTTCTTCTAATTACGTCCGTGAACTTGGTTCTTCTGCAAGATCCGCACTGCATTACAGATTCAATCTCGCAGTGAATGAAGCTCCGAGGCACTTAAAATTTTAAATGTTGTGTTGAGCAAAATATGTTTCATCACCTTAACTAAAAATTATTTTTTTAGTGATTAAAGCACCTGTATTTCCTTTTGATGACATTGCTGAACTACGTGTAAAATCCAGAAAATAAATTTAAAAGCGTGTATGATTATGTAATCAAAATTTTGAAAATTATGATTTACTTTCATTTAAATTTGAATTATAATGTTTTTTTGACTACAGGACCTTTTCCTATATTACTATCTACTAAAGCTTACTAAATTACTTTCCTCTAATGTTATTATTATTTTAAGTTTTAACGTCGGAAACCTTTTCAATATATTCTGTTGGGTGTTTATGGTCCACAAGTAATTCAGAATAACGAACGTTTTTATAGCGCAAAGTTACCAATCCTGATCACATCTGTTTTCAAAGATACCTCGTGTTAACTGTAATATTTGCTATTCTGAGAATTTGCTTACAATTTCCATCCGTCACCTTGTCTTTTGAAGGTCTTATTGGGTTCAAGGCGATGTTATCCACGGTGTCTACATCCCGTCAATTATTCAGATATAGACCTTGCACAGACGTGGGAATTCGCAGCTTGTTAGACATTATGTACACGCCATCCTATTTATTGTTATTCGGAAACAAGCTAGAGTTAAGCTTGTCTACATTCGAAATGAGATTTGTGTAACACATTTTTTTTTGGGAGACAGGAGTGTGTGAATCTTCTGTACACGACTTTACTTTGTATTTCTTAGGGATAATTGACAAAAATACCTTCATTTGATGGTAATTGAAAGGCTGTTCTAGATAAAGCATTTAATGGAATGATTTAGCCAATGGGCTTTCACCGCTAGACATTGACCTCCTCCATTGATTTCCCATAGTAACGGTTGGAAGCTTCCTGTATGCAGTGTCCTCCGCCGAAAACATCAAAGTCGTCTGTCCTGTCTTGGTAGGTTGACCCTGGTATATCAACTCTGGAATCTTAAAGTCGCAGCGGCCATTTGTTCCACGTGCTGTATACCTTCTCCAATGCCACTTCCACATGCCCATCGACTGAATTATGTCGGACACAGATCTCCTAATTCCTGAGATTTCGTAGATAATCTTAAAGCTTAGAAGCGACACTCTATGAGAGACTGTGAGCGTGCCAATAAGATCTAGTGTGAAAGACTTAATCATCAAGTATTCGTTATTCTAAGTAAAAAATCCTACCCACAAATGGTAACACTTTGGCAATACTTTCATACTGCTGCCCAATAGGTATCTCCTCTATACTCGATACATGAACTTTGAGACTTATTAATGGTAAATTTTTACTCAAAAAGTTTAATGTGAACTACCCTAAATATTACATTTAAACGCTCAATTGGAAACTTGAGACTAGCGCATGCTAAACACGTTTTGAGTGACAGCTCCGTTTGTATTTGATATTACGCTGATAGCTTTGTGGGTTGTAACAGCTTCATCGGAGAGATAACTGTTAAAATAAAAAAACCGGCTGATGCACCAGTTCACCAATGAACGTCCACAAGGAGGTGGGCTATACCCGTGTCGGTGTATATATGTATAGTTTAAT
>DWIC01000855.1:0-10301 GCA_018248135.1 Battus belus | reverse complement strand
CCCCCCCCCCCCCCCCCCCCCCCCCCCCCCCCCCCCCCCCCCCCCCCCCCCCCCCCCCCCCCCCCCCCCCCCAGGATAGATCTTGTCGTTTAGTGAGTCACAGCGGCAACCTTGACGGAGGTCGATCACGCTGCGGTATCGGTGCACCGGCGAAGATGTGCCCTCCCCCTCTCTTGCGTAACTCTAGAGTATAAACAATTTATGTAAGAGAGAATATACGAGTCTGAGGAAGGGAGAAGAGATAATCTAATTACATAGCAATGAAGTTGTCAGCAAAATAGATGCGGCATCTCGAATGTGAATTATTAGGGGATGTTATAAGGATGAATCAATCTAGTAAACTGTCTAGAATTATTAATATTTTATAATTTAATATAGACCGCTCTTAGTGTAAATTATATAATTGTACCTGAGTTTTACTAATTGACGTACGTATGGCGGCCAGACAATCTGATTAAGGTCGTCGGAAGACCTTGGCTACAACGCTTGGAACTGGTCATGTTAGATATGGTGGAGGCCCTTTATCACCAGAGGACGTGTTTTGGATGATGTGATGATGATAAGTAATCTATGTGTTTATGTTAGTTACTACGTAGAATTCATTTCATTCATTCATCACTTGTTTATGCCAATAGAAAATACCAGAAGAGCCCAAATTGGTATTACGTATATTCCATCCTTCAAATTAGAGCATCATCGGAGGTATCCAACGCTGGTTGTCTACTGATGTACGAAGCCATAATAAATTAAGCCAGGTTTTCTCTTGTGAACACTTCCCCAATATCCTCATTGCAATAGATAGAGCGATTC
Source organism: Battus belus (assembly GCA_018248135.1). Classification (NCBI taxonomy): domain Eukaryota; kingdom Metazoa; phylum Arthropoda; class Insecta; order Lepidoptera; family Papilionidae; genus Battus; species Battus belus. The sequence goes on along the minus strand of DWIC01000855.1, from coordinate 9,491 downwards.
ATTCCCAAGTAGTATTATCACTGGGCCGGCGGTTGTCGTGACGATCTCTGAGGGTCTATCGGCTTATTTCACAATATTATTTGTTTACAAATTGTTAGTTTGGTGATATTTTTACATTAAACTTTGAAATTTACATTTTTATTGTAAAAGCCTACGAAGGAATTATTAATTGTTCGCTTCTTAGGGATAATAGGTAGTTATAAGTAGTTTTTAATTACCTCCAGAGCTAGCGCCTGGTGCATGACTGTTAAGGTTATGTTCAGAATTAGTTTCATACAAAGTTTTCATAACGCGGACTGAGTGTTCGTGATGCGTTATCATAGTTCGCGGTTCTCAGTTCGATAGTTTAGAGTTCGTCCACGACTTGGCACTTAGCATCTCTGTAACAATTAAATGTGCCCGATGTAACAGGTAAACGTTTCCGAGCCAGGGCTCATGTTTTATTAATGCGGCTCCCATACGGCTCAGGGCCGGAGAGCGGAATGCCTCCGCGCTCATTGGCATGCGGTGACGTCACCGCGTCCCGGGGGAGGCTGTGACGTCACTCACGTAGGTCTCCGCATCCTCTGCGCCTTCCTGCACACCGCATTATCATTTAACGCGCCTTCTGGACGCCTCCTGAATTCAGAGTTGGTACGAGAGTGAATATACTTTGCGTGTTTCTCTGGACATTTGTGCAATTTATCATTAAACTATTTATTAAATTAGTCTATTTACATACATTTATGTTTTATGACGGATCATAAGCCGTGTACCAATTTTCTACCGGACACTTGCAATTGTGCAAAGTTAACACAGAGGCCGGTGTCTAAATGTCATAGAAAATTATCCAAATATTATAAAATACTACATACATTCATACATACATTCATACATACATACATATGTAAAGATGATGCATAATTATATCTAATACATATCTATACTTTTTATTTAATTACAAAAAAAACTTATGAGGATCTAATCTAATGTCGTCGTCAACATCGTGTCAGCCCATAGCCGCCCAATGTATGGCGTCGGACTCCCCTAAACATATCTGTGTGGGAATGTATCATAATCGCCATGCTTGGCAGGCGAGTTGTCGGACGCTGCTGCCCATCCTATATAATTATAGCACATAGTGTGAAGTATATATATATATATATATATAAGACTGTATTCCGGAAATCCAATGTGGGACTCGTGGACTGTGTGGGAGTCGCAGTGCGCTATCGCAGAGCTACCACCGGATATAATGTTATATTACATAACTTACGTCGATTCTTTCGCCAATACATACATCTATAATTTTTTTTATAACATTTTAAATTATGCGCTACGACTGGTAATTTACTTAGGCGACATTATTTCGTTTTATCACAAACAAAACTAGACATACTCCTGGATTAACAGATTCAGGATTTGTCTCTTGAGTTACCACTTTTACAGCTATTTCTTTTAGCTAACAGAAAAACTAACTAGAAATGTCACAACTCTAACTTGCTTGCCTTTATCTTTTAACCGCTAATAAATTCACGAAATTTATTATCTCGAAATTTTTAGATGGTCGTATGTACGTACTGTGTCCGTAAAATAACGAAAAGATAGTGGCGACCGCAGTGGCCGGCGGCTACAATGCGTCAGTGCAGCTTCCTGTTTACTCCTGCACTCAATTATGCTAATTGCTGTATTTTTAGAATTTGAATGCACCGCGCCGACCGCGCACACCGCGCACGTCAATTCCGGTGCATCGGAATCACTAATTATGCCTAATTAGGACAACTGCGCGAGACCTTACCGGAATAATTACCGCCCAACCTTACATTGCTCACGCGTGCTGCCACAACATTGTATGATATAAACATTGTATGACATAGTACGATACCAACGCACTCGTCGTCTCGTACATTGACACCTATGCTCCATCACCTGTATAATGTGAACATTTTGATTTTTCTTTATTAAGATGCGACAAGCAAATAACTTCTGGTGGTACAGTCTGCAGCGTCCGATAACGTATATTACATAGTAAACAACAATTCATTTTAATTTTTAGTAATCCAAATTATCCAAACGTTTTTCTCTATATTCTATAATTTATTATATTATATTTCAAACTTTTTATTTTGGGTCCGGTCGTATCATAGATAAATTGTCAGCAAACGAGGTATACTTTTCAACCACCTTGTGGCCGGATATCGGTGGTTATTCTCGCAGAGATCAGTGGTTATAATTTTTTTAAATTCTAGTGCTAAATGTTAGATAGTTAGGTCATTTTGAGAATATCCGATTTTTCTTACATCACATCTGTTTTTTAATGATCCTCATTACTTCATATTTACAACCTCAAAAGTCTAAATGGCTGAGAATGCCGTCGGCATGTAATTCGCCATTGTACATGATATAAGGAATGTTAATAAATAAATGTTACCCGGAGTTGTGTGGAGTCATCAGCAAATCCAATAGAAAAAACAAGACGCATCGTTCAATCAAATCTATTTACGTTCATTGAAAGGAAACAAAATAGGTCGACTGACGGGCATTACATTCGCGACCTCCGCAGTTGCGTACAGCCGCACACACCCGCACCCGTACCCGCACCCGCATCCGCACCCACGCCACCAACCAGCACCCAGCACCCACGCCACCACCAACTATCCTTTTGATTTTTTTTTGATGAAATTTTAGTCATTTCTTATTCACAAGCGCCCGCGATGACTACCGAAAGGTTCTAAGGTTCATCCCATACGAATTAGGTTTCCACGCCCGTCACCTGTAGTCACGTAAGGTAGGCTTTCGCTGCAGATTCGTTTAACTGTATTGTCGCGGTCGTTACCTTTGTTTACTCGTCCCCAATAGTTACGTACAAAGTGTAGAAGTCGCCATTTTCATTGAAACTTCTAGTTAATATGAAAGTGGAGCATCTACTAAGTTGTTAAATAATAAATAATTATATTGCACCACCAACTTCTTGTTTTATTTACCTTTTTATTCCTCCTCAAACACTAACGCATTGGAAAGTCGAATATTATATTAACCACATAGGACAGATCATACCTATCACGTATATTCGTCATTAAAACGATACCAAAAGAGTAAATATTTACAGAAACCATAATTAAATTAAAATGCCAGCCCTCAACTTAAACCTGCGAGAGTTCTAAACGCAGCCTGATTTGAAAAGGATCCACGACATACTTAGAGGATATTTTTTGTTATCACTTAAACAAGTAAAACAGGCTTTATACTACTGAGTTGATAGAAACTTTATCAAAGCTCATTTAATGCCCGAATGATGGATGAATGTTAAAATTATTAACCAAGTACTAAACGGAAGCCTGTGTTTTATAAAAGGAATTCTAAACTAAATTAAATATATTAAATTGTTAGTTGTTAACAATACACGAGCGTTAAGCTGAAACAACTTAAAGAAGATTCAAAAATCAAAACCAAAATCACTTTAATCCTTGATATATTTACAGTAAATCAGTCGAACAAGAAGAATCAATCTATATATTATTGTAAATTACATATACCGTCCTTATTCTAAGAAAGTAAACGTATTCCAAAATCTATTCAAGTGTTTGTTTAAATCAGCAACTAGAGAAACCAAGTCCTCGAATGTGGACCTGAGGAGACCAGGATTTGTTTTATCGCGGATGTTTATAAAGGCTTCATCGTCTGAGAGTTTAGTGTGTAAACTGATTTCGTTGTCCCCCAAATCTGTGTCATCAGTTTTTACCAACTCTTTGATTTCCACTGGAAAATTTCGTACAGTACCTTTTAATTTCTGAAATATATGACCGACCGATCCATAATCTTCTCCCGCGTCTATCTCATTTTCTGTAGTATCTTTATATATATTGTGTTTCTTGACGTTACTTCTTTTTAAATCTTCCAAACTACTCGAAGTTTGTTCTCTTACCGCACTCCGACGTTTTCTTCTTTTTTCTTCCCTCTCGATCGATTCGTCGGAGCAACTTGCACAAGATCGCTTAGAAGTTTTTCGTAATCTGAACTTACCAAGTTTAGATAGTTTTTCATCTTTGAACTGCAATAACTTATCTAAGAGTCTAGGTTTAAAATCGAAAAGTTTTTCGTGTATGTTTTTATAGAACTTTGGTCTGAAAGCTTTTCTACTTGGATTCTTTCCGTTTTCCGAATCATACGTTTGGCGTTTTGTTCTCGGTGGAAATTTATCGTTTCCATGTGTACGTTCTTTGACAAGTTCGTGAAAATTGTTCAGTTCTTCATTTAATCTATCTATTTGTATGCGTAAAAATTCACGTTTGGATTTCACTTCTGGGTCGGCGTTGGAATGATATCCATCTAAAAATTCAAGTGATTCCTTTGAATCTACTTTTCGCTTTTCTATCGAATGTTTGGTTACAACATCTATTGCCTCTGCATTATCTTCAACCGGTAAAGCTTCAAGATGATTCAATTCTTTTTTAGACTCATCTTTATAAACGCATGCATCGACGCGTGTATTAGCTAAAACCCAAAAACCGAAAGACTTTGGTGGTAGATTTAACAAAAGCGTTCTGAAAGGTCTCACACGTTTTACTACAGGTCGGATATCTCCCTCTAGATACATTGCGCGGCCATTGACTACTATGTTTCTGAAAAAAAATAATATATTAAATACTTCTTATTACCATGTCCTTTATTTCGGCTTCTATAACATAGAGAAAATTAGTTTAAAGCAAAAGCTTTACAAATTTTTTACTGATATTCATACATTTATATACAAAGAATGTCAAAGACTAAAACACTTATATCGAAAACAAATAAATATCGTTATTAAATGATATTTATAATAGACATTCGTAATTTTCGTATAAGACTATTAATAATATATATATACTTATCAATCACAAATTATTACATGGATCGGAAAGTAATGTCGCTTTCTTTAGTTAAATTCACACGAGTACATTTGTTAACAAGTTTTTATTTTTAATCAACAATATATTCACCTTCGTTATCAACAACCTTTTGTCATCTTGTATACAAATGTTCAAGCCGGAGCGGTAAAAATCAATTGGTTTTTCTGTAAAATATGTAGACTCGAAAAGACAAAACTAAAAAAAGGTAGAGTGACTATGTTGTCACAGCAAAAACCAAATAATGATATAAGTGAAGTTGCTACATGCATAAAATACGAATAATGATGATGATGATGTACCATCAGGGCGGGCAGTTGCGTTGGGTACCCTGTGCCGAGTGATTTGCTCAAAGCAGTGCCGCGAAGAGGTGCTGGCTCCTTACCTGGCGCGCACGTACGCGGCCCTGCAGCGCGGCCTCCGCGACCCGGCCACTGCTGCCGCCGTCGTCTTGGACGCTGCCGACATTTTCAGGTGCATTTCTTTAATTATTTCACCTACATAATGATACTATACTAAAGGGAGTATACATACAAACAGGACGAATTTTTTAAATTTTAATTTATTATTATTATTAGTGTAACTTCTAACAAAAAGATCATACAATTTCCCTCCCTGCGCGGCTCCATAAAAACAGTAACTCTTTTTTTGGCTACTGTATGCGGTGTTACAAATAACTACCGTGTAATGTATTTGGGACATAAAATAAAGTTTCTTCTTCCCTTCTCTAGCGACTTCCCTTGACCTTAACTATGTCGTCGGTCTAGTGGGGGACCTACTCACCCCGCGTCTACCGGCTCATGATCGCCATTCGAGCACTTTTCAGGCCTATCAACCATCATGTGCTTATGCGATGTGCCCTGTCCACTGTCACTTTAGACGATCAATTCTTCGAGCTACGTCAGTGATCTTGGTTCTTCTGCCAATCTCCTCATTTCTGATTAGATCCCGCAGCGAAATTTCAATATCCTTCTCCTTTTTTTGGGTGTCCTTGAGCTTTTTAGTATGGCTCTTGGTAAGTGACCACGTCTCGGATCCATATGTCATCACTGGCAACACACATTGGTGAAAGACATTCGTCTTCAAATATTGCGGTATTTTGTTAATAAAGTTTATTGAAAATTCAAATAAAAAAAACTAAAATTGTAAAGATTTTTTATTAAATGTTTAGATTATAATAAACATCGCAAATCTTAGCTTAGACCACATTAGTGGCATATTTTTGAAAATGAACACATAAAATAAAAGTTTTTAGGTTTGTTTCAGAATAGCGAGAGTTTTAAACCTTCATAGATTTACTTTGAGTGCCAGGTTGCCATTAGAGGAGATAATAAGAGATTTTGTTCGATTATAATTTTATCAAATTAGGCGCCTATGACATTCTTGTCTTGATGTACACGAGTGGTTACTAAATGATCCTGCGTTGATATTATTATTATATATTTTAATTTGAAACACAATTAATTATATTGAATAAAATATATTCTTCACAGGCTGGACTTAGATGGTGTATTGGTGCTGGTACCAGACTTCATAACGGCTTTGGATCTTATTCTGTCGGAGAGAGAGCCGAAAATCGACTGCGGCTCCATCGACAAGCGAGAACTTAGAAAGGCAGCCATAAGCCTTTTGCTCTCCCTAGTAGCATTCCCGTATCATTACAGAGGATTACCCGTCCCGGAGTTTCCCGGATGTAATGAATAGTAAGATTTTTAATTAATAATAATGTTAATTTTCCTTAATAACGACTTTGTTTTTACTACCGAAACCGCTGTACCGCGCCTAAGACACATGCGCGGAAAGATGTGGGGCAGTATAGGTCTTTTCGCTCCCACTTGCTCGTTTTTTCTCGAGCCCCACCTCATCGATCACCACAACCATGGTGAAAATACCATATAACTTTATCTTTCCTCTAGAGAAAAGAAGGATTTATTCTAAGTATCCAGAAGGCCCTCCCCTCTCCGCGTCATATGCGCTCTAAACAGTATTTATCCATACAAATGAATGAAGCTAAGGTTATTTTTTTTTAATTTAAATGTTAAATTCATTTACAGTGCTGGCCTAACGATTGGCGATTACGCCAGAGGCAAGCTCTCCCTGATCTGCGTGTCCGCCGTGCAAGTTGAGACCTCCGAAGCCCTTGCTGTTCCCTTGCTAAGCGCCCTCTATCTGTGCGTGCGTCACAACGCATACGTCACGTCCACGAAGGCGCACAGCGCACCGCCCGGCTCCACCATGTCGCACAGTACAGAGTATAAAGGTACTTGACAGCTGTCACAATGACAGATGTCAATGGATATATACGATGACAGTTGACAACATGACTGCTTAAGTGTTGTTTTGTATAGAAATGTTTTGTTCTACTTATTATCGTGAACGCAGTCATGTTGTGATCTTTCCTCGTATAACACATATGTCTTGATTCCAAACACGATATATTCATACACGCTTTCACCGAACAAATCATTTTGCCGCTTTCGGACACACTGACATACACATTTCAATTATTCCACACAGCATTTGCTTTATTTTGTTTTGCCTTGCCAATACGATTAAACATGTTTTAAGAGAATTCTAAAAACAAAGTTAATTATATAATTCAATATTGAACAAACAATTATTCTGTTAGGAAAAACACGTATTATATGCCAACTCACATAAACAATGTTTATATAAAGATAGATATATTTATTTTTATATTACTGGCTATTAATTATATCTTAATTAAAAAAAAATTGGAAGATGTAATTATATGTAATGTCATAAAAAGAAAAATAGAAACAAGAATTTAAATTTGGAACTGGATACTAAGGTTACCAAGATACAAGTTAATGTGCGAGTGAGAGGTGCTTGCCCGGGAGTGTGTAGTGCGTACGTTTCTAGCGCGCTCGGACGGCGGCAGCGGCGAGCACGCGCAGGACGACTACGCCGCCGACGTTAGGGAGCTTGACCCGTCGTCGCCGGTTTTCGGTAATTTAGACTTTATTTTGCTGGGAGTAATGGTGATAATTGAATTTATAACGATATATTCCTTAATCCTTTTATGCCTAGATTGACGTTACTATATATATTTAAATAAATAAATTATAGAGGCCTTCGTCTTGTGCTGCCAGCATTTAGTGACTTTTAACCAACAACATATTGTCTGTCCACATGGTGGGAGGCCTATCTACGTCTCTATCAGCTCGTGGTCACCAGTCGAGAACCTTCCGACTCAGCCACTACCATTTCAGATAAAGGTTTCACCAAGTCCAATTGCACCACGATGTTATTAGAGAGCTGTTATTTATTAGGTAGACCGGAAAGTAATGTCGTTTTCATAAGTTACATTCACACGATTATATTATTTATTACATAGGTACATCGAAAGAATGGATTAAATTCAAATGTCATCATTACATAAACATGTTACTGATATAGTTTTAAAATTTGTAAATTATTAACTTTTCAGTGACACTGTTGCGGCTTTTTAATTTAATTTCCTATTATCGCTTGCCTGTTTTATTTTCTTCATTGTTCTCTTTTTAAATACTTTTGTCAATTGTATATCTGTTATGTTTACTTTCAACTATTGTGACGTTAGTTTCTACTGGGCTGGTATTATTGTGTTCGGTAGTTTTTTAATGGATATAATTTTTTAAGGTAAGTTTTATATTAGTAGAATAAGATAAACTGGCAACTCTTCACCGATGTTCTAAGGTTTTAGGCTTAGCTCTCACCAAAGCCTGTTGGCTGGTCTCTGTACAGTCCAAAGTTTCTGGAACTGTCCTAGTATAAAATATTGCCAAACCTTCCCGAGGATATGCAGCCTTTTGACAGCAAATTTAGTTTAGGACTCAAAAACAATCCAATTGCAAACAACATCGTTAAAATTCGCGTGGTCGGAATTTCGTGTTTCTGATTATTTATCAGTAATTATCTGATTTATAGCAGTAAGTGGAATTTAGTGAAAGTCCATAAGTTTGGAGGGGGAGATCTCTTCAGAACCTCGGGTTTCCCCAGAACATATTAGGCGGACCAGAAAGTAATGTCGCTATCTTAGCATATTTTACATAAAAACCGATTGATTTTTACCACTCCCGCATTTAAAATTTGTATACTAGATAACAAAAGGTTGTTGATAACGTAGGTGAATATATTGTTGATTAATAATAAAAATTTGTTAAAAATGTAGTTTGGGAATTTAATTAGAGCAGCGACATTACTTTTCGGTCCCCCTAATACTTTAAGAATTTTTTAATTTTTTCTTTCATACAGAAGAAAGAAGTACATGTTATAATCTTAAGGGGTTAAGGACAATGCCTTAATAAGGAGTTAAAGGCTAAAACTCTCGGAATATAGGTTGGTATTATTATTAAATAATTCATTAAACAAAAGTTACAATGACTTCAGGTGCAGCGTTAGTAGTAAGAGCTACATACCTGGTGTGTCATCGTTTGATATCCTCTTGGAAGGGTGACCTGCAAGTCTCCCTCGCTGCGCTGGAACTGCTTTCCGGTCTTGCCAAGTTACATTCCGTGAAACCAGGTGAGAAATTTATTATTTTTAACTGGATAAAACTACTATGATAAATATACTAACGAAGCTAATTATACATATATGTGTATATATGTTAACGTTTATATG
>DWIC01000854.1:0-10308 GCA_018248135.1 Battus belus | reverse complement strand
AACCTTATCTAGCACAATGACGCATAAAGTGGCGCCACCAACTACTTTTAAATCAATGAAATGACATTTCATTACATTTAAATATTACGAAGAAAGCTTATAAACTAGTAACAACATGATAAAACTTGTTAAACATTAGTTACGGAAAAAAATTAACAAAGCAAAAAAAGAGTCAAGTGACAGTATGAGCGTCGCCTACCGAATCAGTCATTTACAAAGAACTGGTGTGCCAAGAGTCATCCACTGCGCCCGCTCCAGTCTTAAACATGTCAAGGTCCAAGTGATGAGCAATTTAATTTAAAGCTTTCGTACCGCGCGACAAAAGCAAGTCACTCCTGTAACTGGCGACTGCAACCGGTGCGTTGAGTATTGGTCGCAGCCTCAAGGCACTCAAGGATTATTCCGCAATTTTATTTTTGCACCTGATTCTGAACTGCCGAGGAAGCCAATATTCAATTTAAAAATATATCATCAATATGTCGTCTTCGCTCCAGCAGCAGAAAATTGTTTATTTTACATTGGAGGATGTCTGATCTAGACATCGCAAAAACTATCGCTATAGCTATCAGAGCACTGCGGGATAAAGACAACGTGTCTACAAAACGAACTCGGCCGATCATTGCCGTAGGGTAGATATTGCCTTATGTTCTGCACAACAACTGAAGAATTAACAAAACCTGACCTAAAAGCTCCTAACACTCGATCAATGTATATTCGCGCGGAGCAGTTGCGGACGTATATTATACGCGCTCATTTAATGGGTGCTCGCTCCTAAGGTTCAGAGCTGTCGCCGCGCCGTTGGTCGCTGCGGCTGGTGATGTTCTGCGCGCTGCTGTCCTCGCTGTTCGTCTTCACCTCGTACTCGGCGAAGGTGGTCTCCATTCTGCAGGCGCCAAGCCACGCGCTGCAGACCATCGACGACCTCACCAACTCGCCCATGAGCCTCGGCGTGCAGGACACCACATACAAGAAAGTGTACTTCGCCGTACGTAGAGCACGGCCTTTGTTTCGACTCTCCCTCAAGTTTCCCAAATGCAATTGCAATTTGCTATTCGTGCTCGGGATGCAGCTCAGTTTGCTTTCGTCCAATTTATGATACAAAGCATCTTGACGCCGCCTACCTCAGCGAGGCCGAGGGCGTGGCCCGCATCCGCACGGGTCTTTTTGCATTCCAGGTGCCCACTTTACTCCTAGTTTACGACATCCTTCAAGAGGTATTCGTGAACTGTCGCCGGTTGTTTTGCAAGGTGGAGGTGGCGGCGGGGTACGATATCATCAGCAAAACGTTCACCGAGCGCGAGAAGTGCGGCCTCAAGGAGATCCAGGTCTTTAAGCTGCCCATGGTAGCCGTGCCCATCCGCCGTCACTCCGGCTACCGCGACCTGCTGGCGTCTAGGTATATATGGCACACGATCCTGGATCGCGAGTTCGCTTCGTAAACATGAATCCGGTATGTCCATAACCGGATAATATGGGAGCCAGCTCATCTGGCGTCACTGGTGCTGTTTGAGATTACGGAGCAAAATTTACATACCGAAACTTGTCAAACCTAAGTATTGGGAACTTTGTGGAAATTTTGAACAATGAGTTAGGAACTGGCATAGAGAGGGTTCTGATCAGCACTCAATCTTTTTGATGAATTTTTTTAAATTAAGTTGATGTTTAGTGTCAGAAAAATAATAAACTCAAACTCAAACGATCTGCGTATGCAGAGACGCAGCTCAAATCGTGGCCTTGGTGACCCCGGACTGACGATACGATATTTCATTTAACAATAACATAAAAAATGCAACGTAAAATACATTTTACAATCTTTTGGTTTACGACAGACGTTCGGTCAGGTCGTCATCTGACCTAGTAAAAGAGGTGATGCTGTTTTAAAACACTAAAATTAGCATAAAATGAGCAGCGGTTGAGGACTGAGACTTGCGACCGTAGGTCGTGAATTTGAACCCCTCGATATAAACATATGTATAGTTCACACTTTGCATTCATTATACTGAATTGCAATTGTTCACAAATAAGTTTCCAGATAAAAGACAGCGGCGTCTTCTGTGTACCGTAATATCAAACTGCTATTGCCAACTCGGCTGTCAATCGTGGCGATTACAGTATATCCCAGCATCCATCCACCCCATCTTTGGGGGTGGCCTATGCCGGGCGGTGGACGTCTATGAGTAATAACAAATATGTATTAATAATACACTTACGGTGCTGGTTCCCGCGGTGACAATAGTTTTGGCGGAGGGACAAACGCAAGTGACTATCTCACCGCAGGCCTGCGCTACAGTCTCACATACGAAGACTGCTTTGTCGTTATCATAGTTTCCGATTCTCAGCGAACGGTCAGCGAAACCCCACGCAACGTACTTGTTGTACGACGGAGGCATTAGTATTTTGTTTTGCTCAACCGCCAATATTGCTTTTTCTGTATACAGAATCTGACCTACGGGACCTTTCACTTCTGTAAACGAAAAACATGAACGTAAGTTAATATATGATAAATATACATTATATTGTTACATAATCCGCTACACAGGCAGAATGATAAGAGTATACGACTGCAATATAAATATATAATAAATTGACAGCTAAAGTTAAAAATGACATTATATAAAAATAATTGTAATACAAACACACGAGGTAGATATGATGCATAGATAATGTATTATATTAGGAGCACCGGAAAGTAATGTCGTTTTCTGAAGTTAAATTCACAAGACTACATTTTATCAAGTTTTTATTTCTAGTCAGCAATATATTCACCTTCTTTATCGACAACTATATTCTTTCATGGGCCTCTTCAGTTTCTGGAACGAGAAAAAGTCACAGGGGGCCAGATCTGGGGAATACGGTGGCTGCGGTATCATTGGTGTGTGAGCAGGGGCGTTATCGTGGTACAAAAGCCAATTATAGTTTTTCCACAATTTCTGGTAGATTACTTCGCGTAAATTGCACATAACTTGCAGGTAATATTCCTTATTCACCGTTCTACCCTGTGGCAAAAACTCATGATGCACCACACCCCTGCAATCGATTAAAACTATATGCAAAACTTCGCGATACTTTTTGTTCAGACTGTATGTCTTATAATGGGCGTTCTATTGACTAAAGAGATGAAGACAATGCAATAAATATTACGAGCGAAATATATAACAGTATTATTAGATATTTACCCTTAACAGGCTGCAAGGAAGGCCTCAGATTTTCCAAATTGTGAAAGAACAATTTCTCCGGCGGTGTTATACCTTGTGAAGGAATAATATTGTTCGGATCCAATATTGTCGAACTTCGCTGGGACATTTTCTTACTCGGATGTGCTTTTTTAAACAACTGCTTTGGTATTTGGCCGAAGTTATTAATGAAGCCGATTGTGGCATTTTTCTTTAACGGGTCGTCAATACTGAAAATAAAAAATTCGAATTAATATTAACATTAGCCATGTGAAAAATGTTTAATTTAATATTTGACAAGATGTTTCCCGCTCACATCGTCTGCACTGAAAAAAATTGTCGCTAAGTTTTATACCTATATATAACAAGCTTTAGTTTGAAAATATGCAAATTTTAAATGAATACCGCCTCAACACACCTTGCGGTTGGGATTTTGTAAAAACCTTTTGTAGCTTACATTCACCCGACTAAAGAAATATTCGTACAAAATTTTAAATCTCCATGCGCTGTGGTTCCAGAGACAGCGATAAGTACATGGATGAAAATAATATATATATACAGATGAAAAAGCTTAAAAAAGTGATGAATGTATGTATAGATTTTGTCAATAAAAAAAACTTATACACCTATTTCAAATAATTTTTTTTGAGTTACAAGAGGCCTGAAGTTCTGACAGTAACCTCCAGGTACAGTAAACAATAATTAATTTTAATCCATAGTAATCACCATAACAATTAATAAAATTTATTTTGTGAAGTATTGTCGCTCTCTTAAATTAAATTCACACTACATTATTAACAAGTTTTTATTTCTAATAAAAACTTGTACATCTAAAACCAATCACCATGTATATGTATGCTCTTTCTCTCATACACATGCACACACAAACACGGTTATATACCCGTTATATATATGTGTTTATATTTATATATAATATACATGATTTTAGTTTAATTTATTAATAAATATAATACTCACTTGTAGATGTCGACATTGCCTTCGTAAAAGAGGTGATGGAAGACATTGCAGGCGTCGACCGCAGGCTGGCCCTGCTGCTTGTAGCCGAAGACGAGGTCTATCCAGTGATGGAGGCGGTGCGAGACGAAGTCACACTCGAGCGCCGCGCGGTGCAGGCGGATGAACTCGCGCGGGTCGCCACGTGCCCATGGCGGCAGCACCACGTCGCCCAACGCCACGCCCGACTGCTTGCAACCTACGCATATACATAACTTAATTTTTTTGTTTGTTATGTTGTATTGTCCGAAAGTGGAACGACTGACGAAGACAAAATTAAAAGTCTTTACATGTAATTAGTATTGTAAAACATCACTAAATTAAAAAGTTTCTCACCCAAGTCGAAGTTATTAGAGTTAAGTAAAAACTCTGGTAAATAGAAAAACTCCGGGATTAATTCCTTTACGTCGGCCATGTTATGTCGAGATGCAGAATTCCACGCTTCCTTTATCGAATGAAACATTCTGTAATGTAAAATATTCATATTAAATGTGTTATTATCACAACAATCATTATTCCAAGCAAAATCGAGATAGAACATATTTTTAAATCGACTCATTATCCTCCGTTCGACGAACACCTGAATGCAAAAAAAAAAGATTAAAAATAAAAAAAATTGAGTAAATAATTCGTGAGGCTAAATTATTGACGTTTTTATGTATTACACCAAACAGAATTTAAGATGTACCTGTCAGCCAAATCGAAGTGCCCTCCCTGCAACCTCAGAAAGTGCTGAGTAAACGGTTCCATGCGCACCAGGTACGAACACACGATCATAGCGGACGAGTAATGCGTGCCGTAGTGGTAGGGCGGTGTCTCACCATGTGGATCGTCCCACTCCTGCCAAATTTTAAATACAAATGTACTAATAAAGTAAGCTAATGTATAGTTTCATATAATACTAGCTTTTGCCTGCGGCTTCGTTCGCGTTAAGCAGTATTATTATTAATTAGGTACAGTTTCTCATCCCCTATCTTATCCCCTTATGGGTGGAATTTATCAAAATCCTTTCTAAGGGGATGCCTAAGTCACAGTAACTTTATGCATGCAAAGTCTCAGTCCGATCGGTTTAAAATTGACAAAGTTTCATACAAACTTCATTCCCTATCTTATCCCCTTAGGGGTGGAATTTATTAAAATCCTTTCTTAGCTGATGCCTACGTCATAACATCTATTCGCATGCCAAATTTCAGCCCGATCCGTCCAGTGGTTTGGGCTGTGCGTTGATAGATCGCTATGTCAGTCAGTCAGACACCTTTGAGTTATGTACATATATAGATATATTACCTTGTATCTTTTTCTGAATTGTTCCAGTCTATCTGGACTTTGAGCGCCCATAGGCTTAGTTAAGTCACGAAATGTAGCCGGATCATTCAAATCCAATTCTAGTGATTCGTAATCCGCCAAAATCCAGGGAAATACAGGATATTGCATCAAATCATTATATGACCTTCCGGCTAATGTATTGAGATGCATTAAGTATTGGAAGTTTGAAATTTCTCCTCTCTGAAACAAAAAGTCATATAATTAATTACAACTTTGTATTTTACTTTATATTTATTATACATATTACTTATGAATATTATTAATTGTAATAATGTATCGATTTTACATATTTATGGCAACAAGCAATTTCAAATTGATTTGCATTTATATTAACCTCCTTTGCTTGTAATTAAAATTTTGTTATAACCATTGGTGTGAAATTTTCAAAATAAATACATTTAAAAGTTTAGTAAGAAATATTCTTAATTTACATGTCGTCGTAACCGCTTTATAAAATCAGTTCATTATTGTGTATGAATTAATTAGTTGTTAGTAAAACAAACTAGTTGGTAGTTACATATATATGTCTTATATACGGTGTGTACAAAGAGTATCGCGAATTTTGTGTATTTTCAAAAATTATTTATTTATTCGTGAATATCTATTTGTCCCCTTCAAAGTAATCCTTCTAGGATATTATACACTTGTGCCAACGATTTTTCCAATCTTCGAAGCACTTCAAAAAATACTTACGTAATAAGACGTATAAACGGTTCAAATAGAGCTTTTGTATTTAAAAATCCTCTGAAGAGTTTAAATCCGTCAAGACGTTATGCGTTTTGAGAGTGTGTTGTAATTATCTAAATAATGTTTGTGAAGTATAATTACATAAATTCAATAATTTGCTCATATTACTACACTTTCTTTTATAGACATTACGGAGGATATTTCTCCGATGCGCAAATAGTAACACGACCGATGGTTCTAATATGACGCAGTCGGGAGACCTAAATTACCAACTCATTTCACCCCATGTATGTTCAGTAATTTAATGGTTAATCTGTTTAAAAGAGTAAAAAAATTACAAATACAAATTACAAATATTGACAATTGGTGAACATATATGGCGGAGAAATAAATCGGTCATTGTAGTCTTCAATTAAAAGTTTGATCCATCGGTCATGTCACCATTTATAACTAATAAAGTACGTTATACTGTCTACAAAATTCTTCGCTAGGATATCAAGAATCATGTGGAGGACATATATTAAGAGGACATTACCAGCCAACGTTGAGTGACGGAGGTGTCGCCGATGAGAGTGGCAAGCAGGCCCGCGGACTGCTCGACGGCCACGCCGCGCTTCTGCCCGGCCACCGAGCCCGCCGCGCTGTCAGCCATGCCCGTCGCCAACGCCGTAAACCGACTGTACACCTGCACACCAATACATCGTCAAAACTACACGCACATATACTACGGTCCCTCTCCCGTATCAAGACGTCTTTCAATTTCACTTGCTGGTAAAACTTTTAAAATGAAAGTAAAAACAAATCATTGTCGTCATGTCGTCCTATAGAAGCCCACTGCAAGGCCTTCACCATGACTTTGATTCTTCTGCGAAACTCTGTTTTTGACTCAATCTCGTAGCGAAGCTCTCGAGCGTAGCCCTCTCTATTGAGATTCTTTATTTAGAGCTTAAAAGGCTCAGAGTTACTGCTCTGGGTAGCCAATGTCCAGGGTCCATAAGTCATCTCCAGCAACAAACATGACTCTGGAACATCTTTAGACGACGGTATTGGGAAAGGAATATTACTTATCATCAGATATTATTACGTGATGTGGACAAAGGAGGAAATCTCACACATAATATATTTATGCATCATAAGCAACATATTTCTCTACAGAATTATATTTTATTTGTTACTTACTTATACTTTACTTTCCAAAAAAAACCTTTATTGTACAATTAATTAATTACCTTTATATATATATATATATATATACCACAAATAAATTACCTTGTTACGAACTTTCCTCGGAAACGCAAGTAAGTAATTACGACCGTCACTCGAAAATACTTCTAACGCTATTGGTTGTAACAAATATCTCCTTTTGTGCACCTCCCTGTTAACAAAATAAAACAGTATATCAGTTACAATAACATATCCAAATATAATAAAGTACCCGGCATTTGATTTGGCACCTCCGGTATATCTCTATTTTGTCAATTTTAACTACTCCTAACTATCTAAACAAGCATTTGGAACATTTTACAAAGAAACCCTATACAACAGCCGAAGTTTTCCGAAAGTTTTACTCTTCTGTCCTATGTGCCATATCAAACATCGGGTATTATTTTTAAACAATTTACCTTATATCTTCATAAAGGAATTTTGAGCAAAGCCTTTGATTGCTCCTTTGAATACCTTGGCTGGGTAGAATTGGTTCATAATCATCAGGGCAACTTTCCAAATCCCGAATCTCTCTGTTCTTTAGTAAAGTAAAGCCGTCGATAACGTAGCAGTGCTCCCGACCGAACAGGAGTAGACCTTCGGTGGTGTCTAAGCCTTGTATTCTAGCACATCGGAACATGTGGGAGATCTGAAATTCAAAGACTTTTCTGAGTAATCAATATTTACACAACCATATATAACATCTATGTAATCAATATTTAAGAAATAAACTGAAATTTATAGTTTTCTAGTATAATGTTTAATGTATACAGCCATTGTTTATTTAATATCCTCAAGAATTATTTACATGATTCTTGTATGCACCCTATGTTTGAAGATTGCTTAACAGCAAGGAATATCTCATACGGTGTCCGGCAAAAAGTGCGATCGGTTTTATCTTGTTATATATAACTTGAAGAAAGTTAAGAGATTGTGAAGGACAAAAGGAAATTGTAATGTATAGTGTGTAATAATGTGTAGAAATTGTAAATTGTATAAAACACTGTGAAGGATGGAAGGAGAAAGTGAAATAAAAGAGTATATTCAAAAAGACTTCTCCCGAGTTGTAACGCTCCTGCCTCTAACATGGCATGGGGGAAGGAGAGGTCCCTAAAACTCTTCCGGGGACCTCTCGTTCCCCCATAATTTTCACATACATATAGATATTTTTATTTAAAAATAAAAAACCTTTTCATGATGCTCCAATAATCGCAAGAGTGTTTGATTGTCCGGCGGAGGAGATTGTTGTTCATCTTCGTCTTCAACGTCCGGACCATCTTCATTCGCTGACAATTAAATGTTAATTACAATGACATACATACATTTAATCTTATTAATACGAGTACATATCCACTTATTTTAATTATTTTACTATTTGACTATGTATTGACATCTTAGCAATAT
The DNA here is from genome assembly GCA_018248135.1 of Battus belus. Taxonomy (NCBI): domain Eukaryota; kingdom Metazoa; phylum Arthropoda; class Insecta; order Lepidoptera; family Papilionidae; genus Battus; species Battus belus. Next base: position 1,501 of record DWIC01000854.1, on the reverse strand, counting down.
GTTAAACAAGATAAGTATAAGTTCATTTTTGTTTTGTTGTTATTTATTTCGATCTCATATAAAGGTTAAAATATATGATGTTTGATTTCTTTAATAATTTAGACATTTTCGGTTTTGAAAAGGTTTGCTGTTTTATCCTTCACATTTCATTCCAAACTTATTTATGAAGTTTCCTTGTTTTCCCAACCTTCATCATAATTCTTACGCTTTTACGGTTTATATCTTTTTTGTATCACTTATTACTTTTTTACAGTTGTGCAAGATTATGCGGCAGCTATCGCAATCTCCTATCAGGGTGGCAATGCTGCCGCTCTTTCTCCCTCTCCCCAGCTGTATCTCACACTCTGTTCTCTATCTACTCAATACGACACAGTTACATGCACCACGGGCTAGTCCACCGTCGGGTCACAGGTACATGAGGGATTTTACTTGAGTTCAAATCCGTGTAGAAACTTCGAGAAACTATGCCCCGTGAGCATTTAAGCCAGAACCGTGTTCAGGACGATTTTGCAAGTGTTACAGAGTAATCATGTTCGGGAAATATACTCGTTGCCGAAGCCGTGTCCAAGTTAGCTTTTTGTATGTAGATATTTTGACTATCGTCTTACCGAAACCGCTGTACCGCGCGTTGGGTATACCTGCGGCGATACGGGGGAAATACCAGCGGCTTCGTTCCTTCAGTTAGCCCTCAACGATCGCGGCGACGGTGGTAGTGCTCTCTTATCTATAGCCCCTTCTTCGCACTTTTTGGTGATTTATGTAGCACAATAATATTAGGCGGACCAGAAAGTAATGTCGTAAGTTAAATTCACACGACTGTATTTTTAATAAGTTTTTATTTCCAATCAACAATATCTTCACCTTCTTTATCAACAACCTTTTGTCATCTAGTATACAAATTTTCAATACTGGAGCGGTAAAAATCTTAAAATTTTTCTGTAAAATAACTGCGCAGTAACGACATTACTTTTCGGTGCACTTAATACATTGCCAGTAAAACTTTCGTATAAAACGACGACTTATTTAATATATAAAGTTAACCGCTGTGATATCATTTGTGGTTTTTTTACAAGATTACAGAATATTTGTATGTCTACACAATATCTTAGTTATACTTATGCACATAACTCTTATCTTAATATAATGCACATATAAAATGCTTTCTTCTTAAATTTCTTTTCAAGTTTTACTTACCTTCTCCGGATGTTTGATTGTTCCCACGGCTGACAACTCCGCTGCTCACTAAATCAGTAGGAGATCCTTCTTCATTTGCCGCGTCCAAGGATGTATCTCGGTTGCTGAAATTCATATATTTTACATCATCAAAATAATTCATAATAAGTGGATTTATTGTATAACTAACATGCTTTGCTACCTGACAAGCCTATCTTACTTTTATACCAACCCTTGAGAGAATCGGCGTGCAGTAATAAAACAAGTAGTTTAAAGACTAGATTCTCTATTAATTGTTCACATAATCATAAATGTATATATATATATG
>DWIC01000853.1:0-10313 GCA_018248135.1 Battus belus | reverse complement strand
GTTCAGATATTATTAATAAACAAATATATCGTTTGTGATACTTGCTAGCACTATTGTTTATTATAGATTCGCACAGGATTAAAACTTCAATAAAGTTGTTAGGGAAACGACAAAAAATAAAAAGCAAAAATTTAAATATTTAGACATTCGAAACAATAAATACTAATAACATTTATAACACGATTGTTATCGTTACTTGCAATTATGAAATATTTTATGAAAATTGACATTACAGATAAACGTTATTTGAAACCAATAACTAATTAGAAACATTAAAAACAAAGTATATTGTACAACCGAGTTTCGGGTAACTTGAATTAAATAAGGTCAACAAAATACAATAATAATTATCATGAAATCTAATAGAAATCGTAAATTAGCCTGTGTTTGTTCGTGTTTACCGACGGGAACAGCGTCTTGTTCTACATATTTAGCCATGAATAGAAATCATTATTCGGTGAATAGAATCATGTTAATTTGTATTCACAGGGAGTACTTTTGTCTGTTCCTGAAGTCACACCAGATCTTCAATCAATAAAACGTTTGTGGATTCACGAGTGTCTCCGCGTGTTCTCTGATCGCTTGATAGAAGACGCGGACAGGCAATGGCTCGTCAAGTGCTTACGGGAGGCCACTGAGTTACATTTGAATGAAAACTTCGACAAAATGTTCGCGAGGCTTCTGGAAAATTCAGAGAAAACGGTATTGGTTTATACGCGGAAAATATTAATCAGATATTGTTTTTATGTATAAATCATATGATCGAGGCATCTTTTAGTAGAGAAGGTACTCTTCTAGTTGTAGGAAAAACAAGTAATATTATTAATTAAATTATTAAATCCCTTATCACTTTAATAACTTTAAAAAATAATTAAGTCCTTAGCGTAAAAGAAATTTAATTATTAATAGAAATAATATAATTGACTACATATTTCCTTGAAGATAGTATTGGATAATTAAGAAAAGCACTTTTACATTAAAAAAGGTTGACTAGCATTCGTTACGCGGAGCAGCAAAAGTTCTTTTAGTTAATTTTTTCATTAGTAGCTCATGGGAACCATCTCCGTTATTTCATAGCTACAATAACTAAAATTATATGCAACCGATCTCTGAACAAAAGCACCAATATTTTGTAGAACATATTTTTGTGAGACTAAGTAAATAATTAATTATTAATTTTCATATCTTAGATAACCGATCAACATTTGCGCAAATTAATTTACTGCGACTTTGCAAATCCTAAAGTTGATACACGCTTTTACATGGAAACGACAAACATGGAGCACTTGAATTCTACTGTTGACGCGTTCTTAGTGGAATTTAACAACATGTCGAAGAAACCAATGAACCTGGTACTGTTCCGGTAAGATATAAGATTTCGATATTCTTAAAGTTATTTTAAAATTGTGATGTTAACGTTATTTTGAGAATTATTTTATATTGAGCATTTCATTAAGATTACTCTAGACGATGACGGATACATATTTTACATTTTAAAACTAACTGCCTTTGGAAATATTTTTGTAAATTCATTTGTTATAAAAGAATCTAGTCTTACCGCCCAAATATTTATAAAAGCTTGATATTATAGACCACACTGCTATTTTCGTAAAACAGAATAAAACGTCAGTAAAGCATGTTTTTATAATTAGTATAATTCGACGAGCACGTAGCTTTGAATATTGCTATGTAGTAATAAACAATTTGTTCGAACTAATCGATGTAATCGAATTTTTAAATGTTTTTTGCGTTTTGTTAAAAAATAAATCTGCGATTTTGGTTAAAAAAGTTTACGAGTAATTGTATATTATAAGATACTACTTTTGTTTGATATTTAACAGGTTTGCGATTGAACACGTGTCTCGTATTTGTCGAGTACTGACGCAGCCGCGATCCCACGCGTTATTGGTGGGACTGGGCGGCTCTGGGCGGCAGTCTCTCACGCGTCTCGCAGCACACATCAACGAGTACGACCTTTTCCAGGTGCGTCATTTTAATAAAAAGATAGTCAAGTTAAAGATGCAAACTTTGTGGGTACAACATGTGTCACAAAGTCACATATCGACCAAAATAAATTTTGAATCTAAGGTAGAACGACATGGGAGCAGTAGTTTTAAAAAATGTCCCTTTTACATTTGCTTGTTTATATTTCAGTTTGTCCTTTATCAAAATCTTATTCTGATAATCTAAAATAAAACCTATTTCTAGTAATTGAACGTCAATGTCTTGCTCTCCTGTCTGTCCTTGGATTAAGTAATTTTTTTAAATTTATCTTTTAATTCTAATTGTTATAAAATCAATAATTCTTTTAGGTTGAAATGAGTAAAACATACGGTAAGAACGAATGGCGTGAAGATTTAAAAACATTACTAAAGAAATCGAGCACTCCCGAGTTGCATATGGTATTTCTGTTTGTAGAATCACAGGTAAATATTAATAAATAGACGTAACACAAACTTAAATAAGTGATAATTTGTATTATTACATGATATTTGTTTATTTAGATTAAAGAAGAAGGTTTCTTAGAGGATGTTAATAATATGTTGAATTCTGGAGAAGTGCCAAATATTTTTGTGGCCGACGAAAAAGCTGAGCTCTGTGAGAAAATGCGAGTGGTAAGAAAACAGTTTAATAAACTATAATTTCATACATAACATTAATGGTATGTGTTTGCAAATAATTGTGATTATATCGACGTTGTGTTCTAAAGATGTTCTGTAAAAAATGTCATTTAAATATAGATGTACAAGAGATTTTGTTATAAAGTATATTTTTAAATAATACAATTCGTAAATAGAAAATTTTGTAATATGTGAATTATATCAACTCTATATATTTTTAATGATATTACAAATTAACATACATTTTGCAATTTTTATCAGTGTACTAAAACTCGTTTAACAAAATGGTTAGGCTTAATTCGAATAACGAATTTTGTTTGCAATCAAAAGCATCCTGTTTTGAAGTATGGCTTGTTTATGGCTGCTGGTTTCTCGGATTTTTTTACATAAATATTTATCTACAAAAAGCTAAAGATTAGCCGTGCAGGCTTCATAAAAGTTCATGATTTAAAAATATAATTCATAGTTTGGTACAAATTTTGCTGTTTGTTTACACCTTGCGTAATGAATCTCTTGTATATTACAAATTTAAATGTTCAAAAATTTGTAGTAAAAATATAAATACTTATCCAAAACAAATAAAAAATCACAAGGTATCTTAGAAGTAGAGAACTTAGGCTTGCGATCCCAAGGGATCCTCGGGATACTCTGTGTGTACATTAATTATAAAGGATTGCCACTATCCACATACAAGTTTCTACAGTATGGGCATCAGAGCCCTTTGTGTACTTTAAGATCACACATCGATTTCCGACCCGCCTGCCAAGCGTGGTGATTATCGTATATTCCTCAATCTTTAAGGGTGGCCTAGAAGACAATCATATAGCTAGAAGTTATTAGCCTGTCGCATTCCGGTAGAAAAAATTAATAAAGTTATGGTTTGAAATATATGTAAAAACTTTAAAACTTTTTAGCAGACAAAGGTGCTGTACATTCACTTTTAAGCTTTTACATTGTTAACCAAGAACCTCGTATAAATCTAATACATTAAACATTGTCAGATACATTAAATTTTTGCATCAGATTGACCGACAACGCGACAAGTCGCTTCAGACGGACGGCAGTCCTACCGCACTGTACGCGTACTTCGTGTCCATAGTGCGCGACCAACTGCACATCGTGCTGGCCATGTCCCCGGCCGGCACCGCCCTGCGTACGCGCATACGAAAGTTTCCCTCGCTAGTAAACTGCTGCACCATCGACTGGTTTCAAGTACGATCTGTTTTTAATAATAATTAGAAATTACTTAATCTCTTGTACCACGAAAATACAGGACCATTTTATTTTTAACAATCATGAAGAATTTTAAAAGAAGATGCAATTAATAATACTATAATATATATATAAAGATAAAACTCGGTAATATAGAATTCGAGGTGTATCAAAATAAATTGAGCATTTTTTACTAACCGCACATCAAACGTGGTATTTTGAATTAGACGGACTACGAAGTTAACAAAAAATAAGGGGTAAAGAAAACATTAGACGTATACACGTAAATCATTTTTAAATTTTATTTATTTTTGTCATTTACTACATAGTAAAACGTTACCGTATTTAATTAGAGTAATTAATTGTTAACCGAGTAAGGCAGCAGTAAATAGTGGTTAAGGCAAGCGAACTAAGTTCGTACGTCACAGGTTTGACACCCGGCATGTTTTGTGGTGAAGGAAAATATGAAACATGTAGTAATCGGCATGACGTGATATCCATCAAGCCGACGTACATTTTCTCACTTGTGAAAAGATTACAAGATAAATACATTGATGTTTGAGTAAATCGTTGTATGTTTAACTAAAACAAAAAACTACAGGAGTGGCCACCAGATGCATTGCTGGCTGTTGCTAAACGTTTCCTCAAAGACATCGAGCTGACGGAGTTGGAGCGCGAGACTGCCATCAAGCTCTGCCAAATATTCCACACTGACACCCAGGAGCTTTCACGACAATTCCTTCTGCGTCTGAAAAGATATAACTACGTCACGCCCACTGCTTATCTGGAACTTATCAATATGTTCAAATCGATGCTCGGTAAAAAACGCAAGTAAGTTTATGGGCAATGAACATTCACTTCGTTGAATAATATTCTTTTTGTATAATTTACATTTCCATACAATGATACAAAATTTTTTTACGATGTCATTAATCTTTAATTTTAAAATACAAATTCCCGTAAGTTTGTGTTTATAATTTTGTAAATAATTTGAACAGGATATCGATGAGTGTTTGTGGTATCAATATTGAAAATCAAATTAGAATGCTAGATGCACTTCGGCCAACCTGAGCCGAGGTACTCTATGGGGCGTCCTTGAGCTCGGCAAAGCCATGGAGAGACTGTTTAAAAGACACAAGTAGCCATGAATGAAATATAAACCCAATATGCTACATGCACGGTGAAATTATAAATTATAAGAAATCAGCTTTCGGCAAAGATAATTAATAAATAAAAAAACATTATAACTTATAACTATATTTTCTTTAACATAGGGAGTTGCTAATGAATGAAAAACGTTACATTACTGGTTTGGATCAACTTGCCACTGCAGCGAAATCAGTCGCTGCATTGCAAGAGGCATTAGAAATTCTGCAACCTAAACTAGCCGCTGGCGCTGCTGCCGTTGCAGAAACCACTGCAAAAGTAGAGAAAGAGAAGGAAGGAGTTGCGTTAGTAGAGGCAGATGTATTGAAGGATCAGGCTGCTGCCGAAGAACAGGTATTTTTATTAAGAGAAACGCTTTATTCTCTATGACCAATGTTTTCCTTTTCCTTTACTTTACGAATTTATTACAATTGTTTTTCTGATAATTCATGAGTTATCAGGAAAACAAATGAATGGAAAAGTTTAAGAAAAAAACTTATCGTTTATCGTAAGATTAATGCTATCATCAAACTTTATATAAAAAGAGCGTGTATCCTCTTTAAGAATTACAAAGAATACTTTACGTATAGTAGCCGCTTGGACAAATGTATTGTACCAACCCAATGCAATTTGTTGTTAATAAGTTATTATAGTATAACCGAAACCAATGAAACGTGCATTACATCGTTTTCGGCCGGACTAAGTAATAATCTTCATTATAAAATATATATTGTAGACATAGCAATACATTTTAATGATGTTTCATAAGTTTTACATATTACATGTCCTGTCCCAGGGTATGTAATCTATAAAATTGGTACTTTTAATAGTGATACCAACAGCTAACACCTTGTCTATGCTACACAGATGTTGTAAAAATATTATTTATATGCTTATGTCATAGAATTATTTTTGGTCATAGGCGCAAGAAGCTCAAGGAATTAAAGACGAATGCGACGCTGATTTAGCGGAAGCTATGCCGATTCTTAACGTGGCGTTGGCGGCACTTGACACTTTAACACCACAAGATATTACATTCATTAAGACTATGAAAAGTCCGCCCAGAGGAATAAAGCTCGTGATGGAAGCTATATGTATTTTGAAGGTATTTTATTAGTAAAATTAATAATTATTTGTACAATGTATTATATCATCTGTAATTTAAGTATTTAGTATTGGTAACAATCATTGTGAATCATAAAGATGGTTTTTGATATTACGAATGTATAATTATATGTAATAGAAAATAGTTTCATTCGGACATAGTTTTAAATAGTACTGAACTGTATAAATTAACACTATATTAACAGTATATAGGATGCTTTCAAAATTTAACTTGTTCCGGTGAAGCGCCTGCAAATTCCTTTCTGCCTTATTTCCAAAACTTGCTTAAAATGTGTACGTTTGATTTAAATATAGAAATTGTGTCTCGACACGTTATAATGAATATTGAATATGTTAGTTTTAAGTAATTCGAGGAGCTTCATGAAATATCATCTGCCTAACGTTGACAGATTAAGTCAAGCCAACATTTTAGTTCTTTACTGTCTAAACCAGATAGATTTTCATTAACACCCGCTTACTGAGGTTTACAGTAAATATACTCCTGATGAGTCTCTTGTGATCTACTTTGGGAACTAAGGTAACCTTTTCAATAAAATGGAATTAACAAGAAGTATCAGTGGGACCGGAAAGTAATGCCGTTTCTACGCATTTATTTTACATAAAATACATTGATTTTTACTGCTACGACATGAAAATTTGTATACAAGATGACAAAAGGTTATTGATAACAAAGGTGAATATATTGTTGATGGAGCGATATTTCTTTTCGGTCCCTCAATAAACAGGAGAAGGTTAGTACCTCCATTATATCAAGATCGTTTAATAGTTAATACAATCAATATTTAGCATGGTGTCTATAGTACTTGCATTCGTCCTAAATATATATTTATACATATCTACATATGTAATTAACACTATATATATATATATATTATAATTTCGATAAAGATAATAGAATGAAATAGTGCATTAGAAATAAGCAGTTAATTTTACCTCAAACAACTATAACATTCATTGCATGTAATGTATGTAATGTAATTTTCCTGGCCGGCGAAAGTCATTATGCGCTGTCGCTGTAAATCTTTCGCTTGCATTACGAAATTGTGCAAGTAAATGCTTTTAATAACATTTGCTTCATTTTACGCTTTACCTAAAGGACGATCCGGTGAGTATTTTACATGGCTTCTTGAGACATTATGTAACTATACAATGAATACAATTACAAAAAATAGATAAACAAGCTTCATAGCATTTAAGTAATGCTTAATATACCTGATAACATAACATATTCTTGTTTACTATGTTTTATATTTTGCTCAGCATCTAACATTGTTTTATAATAGTCATATCATATTGAACTACTACTTTGGACCTGGTCATCATCATTACATACCGCCGCCGTCATCATCATCATTTAAACGGACAGACGCCCATTGCAAGGCTTAATTCTTCCCCAAAGATGGCCACGATGACCGGTCTACAGCTGCCCGTATTCAGCGACTTTGACGACATACCGCAGTGGTGTTATTTTTTATGTTCATTTTACGAAATATCGGCGGCTTACAGGGCGTATCCATTTTTTAACTTTATTCATTTTATTTCCTACTTCAAATCAATTACGGTGATCACTTGTGTACGGCGAAAAAAGAATGCCAGAAAAGCCAAATTTAATATAAACTAATATCAAATTGAGCTTTTAATTATAAAGGATTAGATATCTCTTTATTTGAAATAAATCTGCTAGTAATTCGAACAGCGGCGTGATATATATTGACAAATACAACATACCTGGTTTACATATTCCTTCGGACTTGTAAGAAGTCGTGGTGATTGAATTAATTGATGTAGTAATGAAGAAGTAAACAAAAAACAAGAGAAAAGTCAAACTTTATTATACAGAAAATGAAAAACAAATCTAATTTCAGGAAGTTAAACCCGACAAAGTCCCGAATCCCTCCGGCGTTGGAACAATAGAGGATTACTGGGGGCCGTCTAAAAAGTTGTTGAACGATATAAAGTTTTTGGAGTCTCTGCAGAATTATGATAAAGACAACATCCCACCGCCCGTCATGAAGAAACTCATGACGACTGTTATGCAAGACGACGGCTTTGTACCGGAGAAGATTCGGGCGGTGTCTGTAGCGGCGGAAGGTATTCTCGTAATAATAATAATAATTATTATTATTATAAATCATTTATGTATGTATTTAATCAGATATTTATTCTTCAGTAATGAAACATAGGTAAATAGAGGTCTCAAATAATTAACAACAGTAATTTTATATTATATTATTATTATTCAGTACATTAACAGTCATTTTATAATATTGGCCAAATTTACATACAACGTAATGTCAACCAATTATTGTATATATGTATGATAAGAAAAAATAACAAAGCAAGTAACAATACAAGGGAGGCAGAATTCAAATTTTAAATTCAAATGTTTCCGTAACCGTTAAGCGGGAGAGCAGGTGAGTGGCATTTCCAGCGTTTTTTAAAAAAAATCACTAGATTCGACGATATTCGACGCATTCATTTATTTTGTCTCCTATGATTTTCGTATCTTCATCTACACAATGTACTTCATGAATGATAAATGTAATTGATGAGAATCCTAACATAAACTTTTAAGAGATAATGTAACACACGAATCTCTAGTTATTAGTTACAAGCGTTGTACAGTTATTACTAGAAGTTATATCGGAATTGTTTATGATGATTTGAATTATTTATTTTGTATTTATTTTGTAATTATTTTTAATATGAAATTATCTTATTTCTGTATCCCCTTATAAATGGTGATCGTTGTCCTTATTGATTATGTCATGAACTTGGTGTGAGCGCTGGTGGAATTAAATAAACATACAATATTTGATCTTTATCTCTTTCACGACATACTTAAGATCTCAAATGAAATTTGTATATGTTTTATAGAAATTTAGATATTATGACGCAACATATAGCCTTTATCAGTATCTTGTAAAAATGAAGTCGTTCCAATATTTTTTTTAATGAGAATAATTTTGTCGGCATACGCGTCTATGGTAGGCCACCAACAAGTGGATTGACGAGATTGTTAAGGTGGCGGGAGATTGCTAGATGCGGGTAGCGCAAGACGTCGTGATGACATGACGAGGATGATGAATTTAATATTATTTTGTGATCATAAGGTATGTGCAAGTGGGTGATTGCGATGACGAAATACGATAAGGTAGCCAAAATAGTGGCACCTAAGAAGCAACGCTTGGCGGCGGCCCAGGCAGTCTACGACAAGGCAATGGCTGCCCTGGCTATTAAGCAGGCTCAGCTCAATGAGGTTAATATTAAATTAAATACCCACTACACTTATTTTGTCCCCATCCCTTTGGTTTTTTCTCTGGACTTCTCATTCACGTTCGCTTTTTGATTCTGTTTCAAATGTGTTTTACGATCGTTTTTAAATTTATCTAACTTTAAATCACATTTTATAGTCGATTTGTTGGTTTGTTTTTATTAATTTTGCGTAAACATTTATTAATTAACTGAATTGTGACAATGCATTTTTTATAATAATAGGTACAAATGAAATTAGGAAGGTTAGAAGAAATGTTAGCGGAACAGAGCAGACAACAGAAAATTTTGGACGACGAGGTTATGGATTGCAGTAATAAATTGAAGAGAGCCGAAATGTTAATTTCCGGTTTGGGCGGAGAAAAAACAAGATGGACGCAGATAGCGAAGAACTTAAGGGATACTTATAATTCTCTTACTGGCAAGTATAATATTTCTGACAACGCTTGTGATTAAACCAGTGTTACGACTTTTATTTTATAATAAGTATATTTGGCGCCAAGAGTAAAAAAAAAAACACTTACGAAATCGTCTCATGTTTCATTGTTTCTTATTGAAATTGGCGTGTTTTGTATCGTGTTATGTTTAAAATTTGTGAGCCGCGTTCACATGTATTACATGTATCTATATGTTCCATATGTTCATGTATACATATGTTCTTATGTACATATGTATATCTCTCGATGCTAGAAAACAAAGGGCAGTAACCGATATTTCACAACCAGTAGGAATATCGTAATCCACACCATCTATAATAATGCTTTTTTAAAGAAGCAATGTAAAACAAAGTCATAGTTTACTAGCAAACAATTTTCGTATTTAAAAAGGACAAAAAAAACTTACTTAACAGTACTCTGTAAATCTTTATTCTTATTACCTTTGAAAATATTCAAACGTTTTACAATTTATGATAGAGCTATGAGCCCTACACTATAC
>DWIC01000852.1:0-10322 GCA_018248135.1 Battus belus | reverse complement strand
ATATACATTTGTCGTAATGAGTGGCGTTTGGCAATTATGAAAAGTATAAACTGCTTCGGAATGTTCGCCACGGCAACACAATAACGGTTTTTTTTACGAAGTTTTCAGTCACATTTGGCAAAATGCTGTCTATTTAATTGATTACGTCTCATATTTCTTGTTGCGCGCACCAACAAATTATTATTACTGTCTGTTTTTGTTAATAGGTACACGTTTTGTTTAGTTACATTAAGAAATAGAAAAATGCTTTAACACAAAAGTATCCTACTTAAAAGACGACTAACACGTTTTCATCAAGGGTAATAATGGCAAATAACTTAAGAATTTGAGATATTTAACTTTTTAAATAAACATTTTTTGCTTTAAACTTGCAATCAATTCTATTGGCCTGGTATAGTCTGGGTCTTTCACATAGTCTAAAAAAAAACAATATGATGTAATATGGAATAATGATGGTGGCCAATTAACAGCTGTTTCGTTATATTATGTATTACAATTGGAAAGCATGTTTATGAACACAAACTATAAAATAAATTTATCGCTTAAAGTTTTAGAGAAATTTTATCACATTAGCATATATAATGATTTTCCAATCGACGAGTTTGCTTCTCAGCGGTCTGTTTATTCCGATAACTTACAACCGGATTCCTGCGTATAAAAAATATTAAGTAGTGATTGAATAAGGCGGCCATTTTTTTATCGTTAAGAAACTATTCAATCGATATTTTTCTTACAAAAGATTTAATTTTTATATAATTACTAATACTGTTACAAATAATTATTGTTATTAAAAAATAAAATATATTATACAAGTAAAATAATTTAGAAATACTGTGAGAATTACCTAAATGTAATCATTCTCTTACAGATACGATAACACTTGAACTATTGTTAATTTAGTGTTAATAATTATTACAAATCTTGTAGATATTGTGACTGCCACGCAAGTGGTATAAACATGTTTATCAATAATTCATAATTGTCATTGCCAACAAATATTTTTTAATAATTTTAAACACTACTGGTGGTTTAATTGCAATAAAAGTGTCTGTAAATATAATTCTAATCAATAATGATTTTAAAACTATTATAAATAATATTGTTAATTTTAGATTGACCAAGTTCCAAAAAATGGCGGCAATTTTGACATCAGAAACGAATTTCAGCTAACCTATAATAGTTAGTAGCTTAGATTTATCGATCTTGTTTACTTTATTGCTTTGAGTCTAGACTTTCTTAAAAAAATGTTTTTAAATTGAATTATCGGAACATGACAGATCCAGTAAAAAATATAATAATATACTGAACTTTATTTACACAGCTAATGGAAGACATTATGTTTGATTAAACATACATATTTATTTAGTGATGCAATAAACATATCCTTCAAATATTATTCTATAAGAACTCGGTAATAACAATTCTAACATAGGCAAAGTAATCAGGCATATACGTTTTAAATCATTTGATTACATTCCATTGCTGAATCTGTTTTATAATTTGAAATTTACGTTTTGTTAATAAAATACAATTGTTTACATATTTAAATTTGAAGCCTATTCTCAATGTACGATCGAACATATGCCACAATTCAAATTTATTTTGAAGAGACCACTGTGTTATACGATTTCAATTTGCGAGGCATCCACACACGCTTGGCTGACTAGTAAAATGACCATGCTGAAGTTATAAAAATACGGACTTGTTTAAATTACAATCTCTGTGTACAGGCAGGGTCAAATACTAACGTACTATTGGTGTAAAGATGACATTTGATTTTTCGAACTATAATTTTTATATTATACATTAAGTATAGCTAAATAATTACAATATAATGTACAAAGGGTTATTATTAATTAAAAAAAAACAGTGAATGATTGCAATTTGTAAAAATTAACCAATTTTTTTTCGACATGTGTAAAAATAATTGAACGTATTACAATGTAATGTGGTTTATTTAGCTTCACACTTAAATCCAGATATATATGGTAACAATAAATAATAAAAATCAAAAACGTTATAATTTATTTATTACCCTTAGAATGTTATGTCTAACGACTATTTTAAAAACTTGGTTTGAATGAGTATATCAGATCAAGATATATATCTGGACTGCCATTTTTATAGACTGGTTTTTAGAGGGTGAAGTTAAAACACTGATACATTATTAAGCTAGTTGAGATTAAAAAAATACAGTTTATTAGTCTGCTATCATCTCACTGCTGCCCAAGTGGCATTTGCTGGTTCTGCGGATTCGTGGCGCAGAGGGCGTTCAGCGTAAGACCTCTTTTAAGGTAGCAAAGTTCGAGGGCTCTCGAAGGAGCCTCGACACGGGCCGCCACAAATTACTATTTTACCGGATTGGGAGGCCGCCGAGCTCTTAGATCGCTTGGTGAGCGCTCTTTGGAGTGGCTACGGTTACTTCAGCTAGAACCCACGCCGCACCTACGAGCTCGTGGTCAAGTCATTTGAGAATCTTTCAGCTCCAATAGCTTAAAAAGCCATTAATCGTTTTTAAAGTTAATAATGTTAATTAAAAAAAGTATTTTAAATGCATATAGAAATCATATTTTTTGTTCCAAAATCCTAATATTGATTTAAGAACGAGGACCTTTTACTTTAGTCTCGAAAGTTGACAGCATTGAGATATATAGAGTACAGCTAATAACTAAGCTATACATGCAGTTCAAAATCACAATCGATGTCACAACCTCGTAAATTAAGATTATCTGTGGTAATTACGAGTATCAGTAATAAGGAACTCGAGATGTACAATTTAAAATTTTTTACTTATAATGTATAGTAGGAAAATTCCGAAGTGATATGAAATCATAGGTACCCTACATTACACTCTCAGAGTAGGGGTAACGCATTCAACGAACAAAAGTTAGTGTAGTCAGTGGCGAATGGAAACTCGTTTAAGAACGTGTTGTTGTTAGACATTTTGTTTAAATCGCGTGTGAATTACATGTTAAAAGTTGTGTTGTTATATTTTGTGATAAATAAGACGTGAGTAAATTTAATAAAATCATTGTATAAAATACCATATTGTATTATAAAAATATCAAATGATTTTGGAGAAATCTCTTTCTTGATTTGTTTATAATAGTCGACTAGTATCATTATATTTAATGGCTGAATGTTTTCTCAATTCATTTAAAAATATGTTCATTTTATATCTAAACACAGATGTTTTCGTATGTAACTTACTTGGAGAAAGATATGACATACAAATACATAATATTTTTTTGGTTAGGAAGGTATACGTAAAACGAAAAGGCTTCTAATAAAACTCATCTGTAGGTTAATATATCTGTCAATGAAAATTTTTGTTTACTAATTAAAATGTTTAAAATTGTAACCTTTCTGTTGACTTTATTTAAAAACGGATGAACGAGTTAAAATGCCGTAAAACGATGCGATGTTTTTTGTAAACCAAGGCAGTATTTTGACTTATCCAAAAAAAAAACAAAACCCTCGCACGAGCCTACGGTCTATCGCCTGTCGTCCACCTGTTGGTCTGTTGTGTTCACCAAACTAATATTTAAAGACCTCATATTTAAATAAAGAACAAAATTCATATTACTTTTCTTATACAGGATGGTTATGTTAAAGCTTTAAACCGGTGATTACTACAATATAAAAATTATCTATTGTTTCCTATCCGTCCTTTCAGATTTTGTACCGACAGAAGTAACTGGCCTGTCTAGCAATAGAAAAAAAAAAATAATGTAACATATTTCACTGTAATCACCTTATATAGAATGATTGGAAGCAGTTGTAAAATCTATTTGCTGAATGACCAATTGCTTTTTATAAAGTATTTTCATGCGTTTTCCTTACAAAATAACCTAAGCAAGGAAACCTGGCTTTTCTTTTGTGGTTTCGGGAGGAAATCTTCCGGATGACGAGATACCCTGCCCTCGGGAGGGACGACAGTTAAGTAGTCTGAAGTCTGAAATCTAAAGTGCAGGTCCACGTTCATCAGTGGACGCATGGCTAAATTAATGATGATAACGCTAACTTACTCGATATTATTCTATTGGCCGTTATTTGTGATCGTATATTTTTTATCATATTTAAAAAAAACAGTCAAATAACGAACGAAGAAGTATTTACTACAAAAAGTTTTTATGCAAACGTTAATAATAATTTGAGTGCTCTATAAGTCTTTCTTTTTTTTAAATGCAAAAATTATGTTATATATGAATCATTCTGTTCTGTTTTATCTCGCATGATGATGCATTAGTTTCTCTTCCCAAAATTGATGATTTTTTTGCAAAATTCTACCTAGATGTAATTATTTCGCTAATAAATTAAAGAGTTTGAAGAGAATTTTGAAAAGTGTAATAATTGTAATGTGCAAGGTCTGAGACGACTGCATATTGGTTAGATAACAATAACTGGAAAGTAATGTCATTTTTGCGCATTTATTTTACAGAAAAACCGATTGATTTTTACCGCTCCGGCATTAAAATTTGTATACTATACGACAAAAATGTGATAACGAAGGTGAATATATTGTTGATTAGAAATAAAAACTTGTTAAAAATGTGATCGTGTGAATTTAACTTTCGAAAGCGACACCACTTTCTATTCCACCAAATACATATTACTTTTAAATTAAACAGATTTTACGACAACAAATAATAAATCCAATTAAACGAGTATTACTAAGAAATTTCGTTTATAATGTTACGTTTTCTCCTGACCATATCGCTAAGGCTATCACGTGATCCCTCAACCCGACCCGAATAAAATCGGCGCAAAATGTCCGCTAAATATTTGTTAAATTATCTATTTAGGCATACACGAGTTTAATTGTTTCCATTTGTGTATTCTGACGCATTTTTAATTATCTCAACTAGTAAAATTAAAAATTTAAACTACACTTTTTATTTATATTAGGACCAGAAAGTAACGTCTGAGCTGATTACGAAGATGGAAATATTGTTGATTATAAATAAAAACTTGTTAAGAAAATGTAGTCGTGTGAATTTAACTTAAGAAACGACTTTTTTATCCGGTCTATGTAATAAATGAAAATATAACTTCGTGGGAAGTCGCTGAATTCGGGCAACACAGGACTGGTCCTGGCGATCTTTGGAGAAGTCCTTTTGAAGAAGACTTTTTGAAAAAAGAAGAATTATCGATATAATTAACACAAAAAACTAGATGTGTTATTATAATTTTAAAGACACAACACAAGATATTTTAGATATTCCATTTCTTAATTTTAAATCTAATATGAAAATATTAAATAAATCTTATAGCTATTAAGAGTTCTTAGTTGATCGAAATGTGTAGAACTTGATTCCTTGACACATTTATATGATTGATATTATAACAAATGATTATAAAAAATATTAAATTTCATTTAAAAGAGCGAGTTTTTGACCGGCTCCTTCCAGATCAGCATTGCGAACCGGTGGTATGTATATGTATATTGTATGTAAATGCCTATTTCAATAGACATTTTATATTTTTTTAACACATCTGACAATGTAATTCTTTAATGCCAGTTACTAATAAAAATGAATGTAAAATCATAATTCGATATGATGTGATTTTAGAAAAATATAAACGCAAATGAAATGTTTAAAAATACATAACAAACACAACTAAAAGAACATTTATTCGATTTATTTAGGTTTTATAATCTGTATTTTAAGAGTAATTCTTTATTTTATTATATAATCTAAATATATATAACTCAAAGGTGAATGACTGACCGACTTAGTGATCTGACATAGTGATCAACGCACAGCCCAAACCACTGGACGGATCGGGCTGAAATTGGGCCTGCAGATAGATTTTATGGCGTAGGCATCCGCTAAGAAAGGATTTTGATAAATTCTACTCTTAAGGGGATAAAATAAGGGATGAGAAACTATACACATATAATAATAATACTTGTTAACGCGAGCGAAGCCGCCGGCAAAAGCTAATTGGTTATAAGTGTAAAAGCGTTAAAGGAATGAATGTATAACTCGTTTTCCAGATAAAGCTTTAAATCTGTTATACTTATTTCCAAACATTCTGTTAAACGTGTTATTCTTTGTACTGGAAAGCGACAGGATAATTATTTCTGAGGTTACAAAGTCTTCAAGATCAAACAGTAAACAATAATTAATTTTAACTTTTGGTAATTTTAATTTTAAAGACATTTTTTTCTTGCTATATAATCATTACGTTATTTATTATTCTATTATTAATTAATATAAATGAGGTAAACATTGACCCATTTAAAGCCTTTACACCTATAACCAATCACACAGTAAAATAAAGAATTATAATTGAAATACGAATCAAAAAATTAAAATTTGAATCAATGTCCTTTTTCTTATTTTAATTTACGACCAGAAGTAATACTAAAAAGAAAGATATATTGAAACATTTGTTTCTAAATTCATGAAGGTTTGGACATAATATAATTTACGCCCGACTCTCCATGTCATACACCGTGTCCGACACACACGAACGCAACGACATTTACAGGCACCTCATAATAGGAGCCGTAATCCATCCGCCCCTTAATTCGTATCGCAATCAGAGGGAGGATCCGGATCCTCCCTAAGATTGCCGAGTGGTCCACTTTGCCGTCCCCAACCCTTTCTTATAAAATACACTAACAGATACACGATAGAACTCTGATCGGTCGATCTGAACTCTTTAGCCGGCGTCTGCTAAGTGCATGTCGTCATTGTGTTTTTAGCTAGTCCATAGACCCCACCGCTCCGTGGACTCAGTACAGACAAAGCTGTAAGAACTTCCGAGTTGCCAGTAACAATAACATCGAGAAATTTAAAAAAACATTATCGAATTATGATTTGTAAATGGCACTAAAGAATTACATTACATTTTCAGATACGACAAAAAAAATAGTTTTTTTTTAAATATATTTATTGAAATAGGCGTTTACACGAAGTATTAAAATCATATGTTGAATCTTTAAATTCATGATGTACTTTAATTTTTAATTACTATTATAGTAAAAAATGTATCTTTTGTTAATATTGGAAAAAGTATATTTATCTAACCTTTAAATATTAATTTTGTTATTAATAATTCTAAAGTTTCGTCATGAAGTTGTTAAATGATTCAACGTAGGAACTGGTCGTGATTTGGGTCGACTATCTCGATGGGCCAACGCATTAGTTAGTGGTAAATTATTCCCAATAACTGTCAACTGACACGTCATACAGCCTTTACTAGAACACACACATCGCGCAGGATTCTCATAAATATAGTTATTTAAATGTCTATCTGTATGTCCTTTATAGAATCGTAAACTATGCATTTGATCATGTGATTATTTTAAACAAAGTTGTTGTGTGTGAATCTACAAAGGTTTCTAAGTTAGTATTACCAATTTTCGGCAGATGGCGTCACTGTCATTCCTATGAATTGATTATCGATATATGATTAAAAAAAATCAATAAAATTACTTTAAAATAAATTGAATATTTCTGTAATGTTTTTCCTCAAAATTTATTATGTTTGTGACATAGCAACGCGTGCAGGACACATCTATTATCACAATAATTTATAATTGAAGGGTTTTTATTCATCCCCCACCTGATCAACGAAATAGTTAAGGGTCGCTGGATACGGGCGGCGCAAGTCTGGTCCTCGTGACGATCTTTGGGAGAGAGGCTTATGTCACGCAGCGAGCGTAGGCTGATATGACAATAACATATCATTCGCGATGCTTTTTGAACACATCTCGTATTCATGGAAATAATTGTGGGGTGGGGGGTGGACACAATCCTTATGAAAGAGGCCTCCTCCTCTTACCTACGTATATCCCTGAGGATCGTGATCCCTGTTTGGGAAGTTTTGTTTTTGTTATGCCAACTGTGTCTATTTTCTGAGGAGTATTACGGTTCGGTGGTGTCGAGTTTAGCTCGGACCTGATCGAACCAAAGGGGTAGAGCCTCCCGACCACCCTCTATCCACTTTTCCAAAAAGCTGTGACAACTAAAAAAGTTTCAGTCTCCATGAGGGGGGATAATGCATTTGCCATATGATCCCGTCCGATCTCGGACCCTTTTATATATGTAAACAAAAAGTAAATATAGCGTCGCCGCACAGCAGGTCGTTATATAAATAGAGATGCTTACAATGTTAATACGGGGAGGGTCAATAAAATGAAACCAATAGAATCATCAACGTAAAATAAACAATTGTCTATGACCCCTACTATCGGAACTCACGATACTATCGCACAGATTTACTGTGAGTAATTGTGTTATATATCATCTGTCGACATGACGTTCGACTTCGTGTGGGTTACGACTGCTTGAGTTTACGTGTTATATACTTAACTCCCGGGTTTCCGCACCGGTTTTGTCTATGGTGAAGTAATGAAAACCGGCAGTAGATCTCGTTCTTGTTGAAGTATGTGCTGTTAGCCCGGAGGCTTTTACGGCTTCGGAAATGAATGGAAGCGGAAGGGTCCGTGAAGTTGTTAAAAAAAATTTACAGTACACTAGCTTTCCGGTAACACGATGAAGTTTTCGCGTAGTATATGCGATCGGATCCCACCACCATCGCCCACGGTGTTCGCAATTTAGGAGGTAGGAAGCCGCCCTCGATTACGGACCCTACGGTGAGGGAGTGTCTCCGCGTTCTGATGCGTCGAATGCGGTGTAACCTTTGGTACGTCGGAGGTGGATTGGTTGCTGTGATGTGGTGAAAATCCCTCACCTTATATGTTATACGACAAAACATTTCATAATCGTCATTCAATCGACTATTAATGCCATCTAGTGAACAATGTCATCAAATTATAAAAAAGAAATATTACGTCATATCCCGTATTTGATTGATATGGCTGTCCTGCATATCCATACAGGCTGATTTATTATGGGTAAAAGCTTTAAAGCCTTTACACATATTTCCAATTACTCTATAAAGTGATCACACTGAAATAAATTACATTCATTTAGTTTTACCTTCAGATTGTGAGACTTCTTCTAGCGGTACGAAATCTGCACGAATATATAGTAAACAAAAGTTATTATTTTAATATAGACGGTTTTTCTAACTAAATTATTATTAGGTTATTTGTAATTTTGGGTTTGGGTGTACCATATTGACAGCAAAAGAATTCATTATTTACCCTTTTAAAACTTTTACACCAATATGCAATCGCCCTGTGAAACAATAATTCCACGAGGTTGGAACAATATCATTTGTTTTAAAATCTAAATTTTTACTAACTTTACATTTGTGTAGATTTAAACAACTGACTAATTGCATCGAGTGCGTTAAAAAAACAGCAGCGATCGCTGGTCACGGGTTCGAATCCCATGATGCAATCTTATAATTCTCTGTACATTAATTATACAGGATTCCCACTGCTCACAAGTTTCCAGAGGGAAGATCGTAATACCACACTGCGATCGCTAACCCTGCCAAGTGTGGCGATCATGGTATATCCCACTATAAACATTTTAGGGAAGGACTATGCCTTGTAGTGGGCGTCTATGAGCTGAAACAATGACGACGTATTTAAATACTCTGTTAAAATGGCGGGAAATAACCAACATGATGCCGCCAGCCAATAAAAAGGCGCGAAATCCACAAGAGTACGTAAAATGCAACACATCAATAGTTGCACTGGCGGTATAAATGGCCTAGATATTCTTAATTAACGTAGGTACAGGCAACACTGTTAATGCCTTGAGTAACATTGATTAACGGATGGCGAATAGACAAGATGCATTGTTTTTTAAATTCATTTTCTGATGTAATTTTTGTATTCGTTTTTTTTTAACCAAGCCATCCATTCTTGCAACTCGCCGAATCCAATACGGATCGGTAGCCTTCTCGACAAGAGGTTCTCCAATGGCGATCATAAGATTGTAGTCGCGGCATCAGTAGGCCCCCACCAGGTGGGACAACGAGGTCGTTAGGGTCGTCGGAAGCCCTGGATACGGGCAGCGCAATACCGGTCATCGAGGTGGTCTTAGAGACAGGCCTATGGCTTGAAATATATCGCTTTAAATGGTTAAAGCTTTTTTGCTTTCGAAATTACAAAAAAACCTCGAAGAACATTCTTGTTGTGATGGTTAAGGTTTACATATATATTTATTTACAAAAATTATTTAGTTCTTGTTAAGTTTCTTTCGTCTGTTTACAGATATGAGTCATCTTTTGTAACATTTGGTATATTCAACTTGACGGCAATAAGAAACGTAATCCATTGTATTTTCAATAAAATCCTTTTTAATTATTAACTCTGAATAATAAAATATAGATGAGTTTATAAAAGCCTCATAATTACGTGTAAATCTTAAAGAGGTTCAAAATTTTAC
>DWIC01000851.1:0-10325 GCA_018248135.1 Battus belus | reverse complement strand
AGAGTAATGTCATCTTCTGTGCCCTTTCCAGATGCGAAAGGATAATGATTCGCCAGGTAGAGACTAAAGCCGGCCATAAAATAGCTAACGCCGATCATCGGCCAGTGGTGAAGTAACCCGTCAACTTTGTCGTTATTAAAGCATGATGCAGCTATGGAAGACCACAGGACCTAAATGGCCTTAAAAGCTCAAGAGTTGAAAGATGCAGAACCTACTACACAATTTTTCAAGCAAACCGTCTATATAGTAGCATCCGTGAAGGAGTTTTCTATCCTCAAGAATGAAAATTACGATGCATGTTATTAATAAAAAGTTCATATTCCAAAGAGGTTCATTGCAAAAAGGAAAATATACATTCCTGTTATAAGTTTTATGAAAGTAGACAATGAAAAACAAATGACTATGACTAATATTGAGATTTTTAATTTAATACACCTGAAAAGATAGGTCTAGTACATAAGGAAATTGGAAACAGGCTTAAAAACTTTGAATTGTAAATATATAGCAATTTTGCTGTCAATTAATGGATGTAAATAATATAACATAAAACCTAAATAACGTAATGATTATTGAGCGGCAACTAATGGACATAAGCCGTCGCCGTATATGCCTCAATGACACGAGTCGAAGGTGGTCTGTATTTTAGATTTTACCAAATTACCTATCTACTTTATGAGTGGACGTCCAGACTTTGTGCTTGTCAGTTCTTAGGTTCTACTTACTACAGACTACTCTACTACAGAAACTTAATGCCCCAGCGGCTATCTGTTCTGCGCACTATCTAGTATACTGTGTGTCTTACTTCAATTTGCTTATCCGATGAACTATGTAGGTTGCTAATTGCAATATTCTTTTAATGTTACATCGAGTTCCATGCATCAGATTGATATATGTTAATTGTGTGTTTTTCTATTACATTTTGTTTTATTTACATTTATGTTATACAACCGAAACTAAAGAATACACTGCGGATCAGATCATTGACCTCCATTAGTACGTATACGAAGGTGCATCAAATCGCATGTAATTTGAGATGCGACGTGACAAATTAGATCAAGTGGCACATGACAGTGCATTAGTGATTGCGCGCGGCATTAGCCTCGCATAATGACGTCACGCGCGACCCGCTCTCGGTAATTAACGACTGATTAACGGACAATTAGTCGGCTAATCACTGATAACAGATGACGCTAAATTCTACATCCGCACAAAGCAATTAGTCATATGGAGTTGTAATTTAATTAATGGCAAAGAAATCTAATTACCTAATGCCTCGATAACAATACTATTTAAATCATGAAAGAGTTTGTGTCTTTTTGAATTCAACGAGAAGTCGAACAGACCTTTACAAAATCGATGAAAATTTAGTAGGGTCGCTGAAAAATAAATCGCGCGTCTCCATTATCGTCTCTGTCTCAAATCCCGCTCGTAAATCAGACTCCGTTCATTCGTTTGGTTAATTATTCTAACGTTCGACGAGTTCAATTAGGGATAAAACCTTCCAAGATTACGGTAAAATCCTATCCAATTACGCGTGAATATACGCTTTAGAAGCATCTTCAAGCATACAAAATTAATGTTTCGTTTCCTTTGTTTTATTATTCATTGTTTACGTAAAGGTATCTATCTGCACGTGTTACGTACTGACGTAACATCCTATCGATTTGTTGCAGTATGATCTTAATATTAACCTAACAGACCCGATTAACCTAAAAAGATTCATTGCTAAAGTTTCTTCCGCCACTTCTCGAGCTAACACTTTCCTAAATAGTAGTAATATCAGACACTTAGTAGAAACTAATGAAGTCCAGGTTCGTCCCTCTCTGGCGTTCTTAAATGCTAAACAAGTATAAAAGGATGGCCCAAGCCGAAGACCCTTCTCGGGACCCTTACGACAAGTCACTTCACGGAGAGACACCTGCTTAAAAGATTTAAGAGCACGACAACCTCCCAACCAGGTTATATTGCATGGGATGTAACGGTCTGAACTAAGATTCGCGAAGGAGGTTACGATATTAGTTTCGTAAACGAGAATAAAGCTTCCACTCTCTGCTCCTTCAAGTCTGCGAAGTCTGTAAACGACAATAAGGCGAAAAGTTAGATATAAATCGAAAAGGATATTATTTACACCGAAATGTAAAAGACCAAGACCGCTAGATCGTTTTGTAACCGACCAATACCGTTGCATACTATACATGAATTTGACGAGAATATTTTCACGCAAGTGATAGGCTCCGGGCATAAAACGCCCGTATTTGCCGAACTCGGTACCATCTAATGGGCATAGTCTCATATATTTCTATAAAAAGGATATGAGCTTTATACAAGTTGCGTATGGTCATTGGTCATAACGTACATGTTGTTTACAATCAACATTCGAGAAGCATTTAGCAGAACTTAGTACAATTGGTATGGTTCCGTCGGGGTATATAATTCTTTTAGGCTATTGCTATTACAGGTAATTTTGTGAAACTAAACACCTGATTTTACTAATGTGAACTGACATGTACATGTAAGGTTAGAATTAAGAAAGAAAGAAAGAGGAGAAAGGTGTGTGAATAAAATAGCCGATATGAAATAGAAAGCAAGAATGATATAACAAGTTAATATATTGCTCTTTAGTAATCAGTGCCCTTTCGAATTTAAAGCATTTTTTTAACATTTTTTTATTATATGCGGATGAGGTTGAGGCTAAAGAGGTTTTAATATTTTATTTTTGGAGGATCTTACAAATCATTCCCAAATGTTTTCTTTGTTGTTTCTGTCTTTTATTATCACTGATCGGTTAACCTTCTTTAAAAGGTTAAGCGTGATTGTTTTTATCGTCTACATATATTTAATGGGTATCGCCATAACTTTATAACGATCTTTCTTATCAAATTCATCCAAAATTTTTAAATAAAATTAATATTTGTAATTGCATAGAAGCTGATAAAAATTCAGAAAATAAAGTGGTGGAATAATAAAATTAATTCAAACTTTACGCGATTGTCAGTACATTATGAACTACACACGTTTGACAGTTCACGCCATATTCATTCAGTTCATACAGCTGCATCGTAACTATGTATTACATATAAAGACAATAATAACTCTGAAATTTTTTAAATAATTTTTTCTGTTGGAAAGCAACAAGCCCATATTTATTTGAAGAATAAAGTAGGTTTATAAAATGTGTGTTTCTTTGCAATAATGACAGGAAAAGTCTATCGGTATCTTAAATTCAATTTTAATCTATCTTTAGGCGACGGAAAACGCTCGCAGAATTCCGTTTTCCGTCGCTCGGCAGGGCATTTTACAAATTTAATATACGGATTTTAATAAATAGCAATGTTGAAAAAACTTATTTACAATAATTAAAGGTATAGTAATATTACATATTTCTCGGTATAATCAAAGTATTTAAATAATTTAGTTAATTTATGTAAAACAATTTTAACCTAAAGTTATCTGTTATGTATTTGATGAAATATTCAGATAAGATAAAATGAGGCAGGGGCCTCTCCACATCAAAGATAAAGGAGGGAGCGGGCGGACGTCTCAATAACAATTCTTGTAAAGGGTTAAAATTCCAACCTCCGACAGTACATGACACTTGGATGCCTAATGGTAAGTATACCTGTGTATTTAGATAAATAAATTATGATTCTAAGACAAGGTGTTGCTCGAGGGACAATTAAAGTTGGTAACATTTTTTTCTTTTCCAAATTTTTGGATTACGTCTGTTTGATGTTTAAATAAAAAAAATACTTTATTGAAATAAATGTAATGTACCAATGGCCAATAGGGCCAAAAACAATCGTGAGCCGGTAGTCTCGGCGTGTGTCTTTGTGTGTGTAACCGGTGATGACTTATGGACGAGACGTGGTCGTTTACAATGAGCCTTGTAAAAAGGCTCAAAGTCACCCAGAGAGCAATGGAGAGGACAATGCTAAAGATAGAGTTTAAAATAATAAAATCCGTAGAGGAATCAAGGTTATCGGCGTAGCTCGAAGAAGTGATTGAAGTGGTTGTGGGCGGTACACATAGCTGGTGCAACTAACGACCTTTGGAGTTGAAAGGTTTTAAAGGGACGGCCAAGAGCCAGAAGATTTGACGTGGATAGGCGGATAGAGATAGACATATTATCGATGAAAAAATCTATTAAAATAAATTGTTTTCTGTGAAGAATAAATTGTTTCCTGTGAAATCGATATGTTTAAAATATTTTTATTTCTTATTGAAACTGACATAATTTTATTGTAAAATTACACATTATATTGATTTGCGTCACTAAACGTCACTAAATCTGAATTTTACTTGCAAATGAAGAAAAACCAAAATCCTTACTATTAAAATTTGCCAGTTACTTACCTACGTAGCAACAGCATTATTGTTTAAGTATGCAAGGTGGCGCGCCTATGTTAACAATTTTCACAAAGACATTCTTGATGTAAAGCTCGCTTGTAATGCTTTGATAACTCCTCTGTCTAGTTTAACTCTTTTTTTTAATCTTTCACCATCAATTGTTGCTTTAGTACAAAAGTTAATAAAATTAAACGTAAATTATTCTCTATTTTTTAATTTACAATTCGAGAGATAAAATTTTAAAGGTAATATAAAAAGTAGTTTACCTGGTTTAGCCAGGTAAAAATAAAATTTTTGCATTGTCTTTCAAAATGAAATAGTCTTTTATTTCCTGGTTAAGAATTAATTTGGATTAATTAATTGTAGCGTTTTATTAATCAGAGAACCGTTTAATTTAATTACTTTCTTATACAATTGTAGTATTTTAACGCGTAGATTTAATGTATACAATTACGATAGACAAACTTGTTTAAATTTATATTATGTTGAATAAAGCTTATGAAAATGTATATTAAGTTGTGATGTTTACATAACCGAATAAAATTAATAGTTCTCTTGAACCCTATATGGTTACATGTATAATTTTTTTTTTCAAAACATTAGAAATATTGTAAACGATATAAATACAATTTGTTTTGTATTGGTTGCTTATTTTATTTATGAATCATATTGGACATACTGCTTTTACAATGACATGTATTTTTCCACTAATTGTGTAATATTAAAAAAGTAGTTTCAAAGGAGGTAATGAAGGCTTTAATGGGAGTAAATGTTAAATAAACACGTTGAATATTCCTCTACATTTCAGATGAATATTTACCGATAGCAGATAAATTTTGACTTCGCATGGAAGTTAACAAATTACTTGATAAAGTGCCCATAACGACGATACTTTTGAGATACGCTCCGCCCACCTGTCACGAGTTTTTCCTCCAGAAGAGGCGGTTCCTCTCGGTGGGCAGAACAGAAGTGATAATGGACGCAGGCCCCGCCCATCAGTGTGCCACGCCCACCCGCAGGAACCTCAGTTTCCAGTGGATCGTCACACTGGATGCTACTCTCCATACTAGTGTATTCCTCTCAGCCGTCTGTACAGAACTTATACAGGCAGTATCTTGATATAAAACACGTAACAGTCGGTTGTACTATTTTAATTAATCAGGAATATAAGCATTATATTAGGATAGCTAGGGTGATAAACTGGCGTGGGAAATAATGTTGAGAAAAAATTAGATAGCATTTATATTAAATGAAAATAATTTAAATAGCTCATTTTGTTTATAATATTTTTTATACTTCTATTTCTGCCTACCGCCTTCGGTGTACTTATTTCTAATATTTTATGGTAAAAAGATATATAATAAAGAATATGATAAACCAACATATAATTAATAAATAAAAGTAATATTGGTTGATTGGTTGAACCTATTCAGGTTCAAGTTATTTCGTTGTCATGTTTAGAGAACAAGATGATATGGTTAGACTTTCTGTAGTTATTTTATATTAAGTAAACTTTCACCAACTCATTTTAGATTTATTGGGCGTTAAAGCTTGAGAAATTATTAAGTTGATGACTCATGCTTGTGTTACGCAGAAACATAGAAAGCTTTTGACAATTTAAAACAAAATACCCGATTTTTACATATTTATGTAATGAGTTTTTCTGTTTATATCTTATGAATTTTGTATTTGCACGAAACATTATTTATAGTTTGTTTAGTGTCAATATATTTACTTTAGCTTTTGATGGGAAATGTTATAGAAATCAAAGAAAAAGTTATGTTTTTTTTTTTGTTTTTTTTTAGTTCATAAACTCAAAAAAATATTGAAATAAGTATTCCATAATATTTACTTATGATTTTTGTTGTAAATATCAACGTGTAATATAAAATTAATGCTAAGTAACGTTAGTCTGGATAGTCACGCCACTAACCTTATATATTACTTATATATGGTTAAGGTATTCAGGGAATACTTTTTGAGGTACTATATAACCTGATCCGCATACTACAGAAAATGCAACAAAAAAATGGTAACAAAACTGCATTTATAATTATTTGTAAATTATACATATACATACGTACTAATTGTATATACAGTTTCGTTTACAGTTTTTGAAGGAAAATCTAAACAATAGCTCATTGCTTTTGTAACGAGCATTTAATCTTTATCATCTAATGCGCTGTAGCTGCACGCTACTATCCGAACATGGTAATGCGTAGAGACGTAACTTCTACGGTGTGTCGAGTGTATCACGTTATAGGGGAAGAGGTCGGATATCGTGTTTGGAGCTGATGACCTTTGGCGTTTTCCATTATCGACTAGAAACCTATCCGTACTTAAACAACATTTTATTAATGATCCAGAAATGAATTGATGTTCGCTCTTGATAGAATTCTTTAGCAGTTTATATACAGATTTTAATATTAAGTTTCGTAACATTAGATTGATGAAGCCAAGACATTGGCTTATCCCAGCATTTTTTTTGGAAACTGTTTTACAATACAATCCCGTACATCTCTTAATTAACGTGTTATACATTTGTAAATTTATACTAAAATCTTAATTCATTGTAAATGATATTTGTTTTAATGAAAAAGTGAGAATATATTGTTTATATTAAGTGAAATTTATACCCGACAGATTTTGTTGTAAATTTTATTCAAAACGCTCGTAGCGTTTGAGAATGCGGTTATAATGTAGATGAATTTGAATCTAGTTTCTATGAAATTGTGATCTTATGGCATTCTTCTTATACGGTACACAAGCGATCACTATATTTAAAGTTGTCGTATTAAGTGGATAATTAAATAATAATAAGGAAATACAAAAACAAGATACAATTTAAAAATAGATGCTGAAACGCATTGTTATCACACAGGACTCTGTGGTCTGCTTTTCTTAGTGCTTCCAATATGTCCTTTATTTCTACGAATTAAAACTAAAAATTAACGTTTTTCTGCGAATACCAGCTTATCGAGACTATCTGGTTGCCTCCAAGCTATATGACCGAAGTAGCCCAAATTCTGTTTGTGGCGGATAGTGGAGAGCCTGATCTTTATACCAAGTTGATCAAGAACAGATCTGTGGGTGCTCCTGGCAATCCCACTATCCACGCCAATCATTTCAAAAGCTTCGATTTCCCTTCAGTCTGCTGCGAATTAAGAATTCAGAAGCGTGTAAGATGATTGTGAATACCAGTTTTCTAGCTAATCTCATCTTAGTGGTGTTGAAGATACTTTTATTCTCCCATATTCTGGTCAACTTACTCGCATGTTTTGCTATTTGAGTATGTTTTAGAATCTGTTTCACTTTCCATGATCGTTGATGACCCCAGATAAACGTTCTTCTTTACGTAATCTATCTCTGGGTGCGTTGCGGTTTGTTAGAGCTGGTCTCCTTTAGTGCAAGATATCTAATTCATTAAGGCTCTGATATTTTAAAACATACTTTGTTTTATTTGCTTAATTTTTACACGAGTAGGCGTTATGCGGGTTAAAATTTTTTTTATACGAAATTCTGCAACGCGTCATGTCTGCTTCACACGTGCCTTTTTAAATTTTAGTGTGCCGTGCATCCACGGCGACGTCTTTTCAAGCCGTTCGACTTAAAATGTCACGTCTCGTCGGCCCAGTAATTTCATGAGTAGAAAAAGAAATGTTTGTGCCGAATACGTTGTAGAGATAAATATGTGAAAAAGACATTTATCTATTACACCTGACCAAAATTATTTTATTTACATTTATCAATTTCACCCACAGGAGGACATAAGGCTTTTAGATTTCCAATATTAACGGTTGAAAACGTAAGCTAAACAAATACAAAACTTTTAGTAATACACAAAATTACGTCATCGTTATTAACATGGAAGCTTCGGACGTCCACTGTTGGACATACGCCTTCTCTTTAGAATTTCAATTGAACCTGATGCACGCGGGCTGCATCTAGCATGTTTCGGGTATCTTAACCAGGTCGTCCGTTCAATGTGTGGGGGACAACATTCCCTGCGCTTGCTCTATGGTCTGGCTGCCATCGATTTTGCGAGTTATGTGACTTGCTCACTGCCCACTTCAACTTACTAATCCGTTGCACTACGTCGGTTACTTTATTCCTAATTATGTGTACTCATTTAAATATTATTAGTTTTGTAAGTCTACTTTATAACGTATATAAAATGGGACAAGCTATATTGTGCTAAAAATGTTCGCTATTAAGTCTAATGTTTAGACATAAAAAGCGCATTTTGAATATCTGCGTATACGTAAACATTCATAAATAGATTCGACTGTTAATGTTGAGTCAGCTTATTTGCGTTCGTCTATGGATCTATCGCTAGATCTTGTAGAGAAACCCACGCATTTTTAACTACAAGAAGTAATCATCGATCGTTATTTTTTGCATAAACAATGAGTGTAAATGAAACAAAAATATTCACTAAAAGTCCATTCGCTGTGCTCCTACCGGTATCGCAGCTCGTATTTCAAGTTTAATCTGTGGTGATTAATTAAGACGTCGGCAGGGGTCACGCCGACCGAGTGTATATCATAAAATTGTCTTACATTTTATTTGGATTGCAGAGACGAACTCGGTGAACAAATTAGTTATTTTTAATGTTTTCAAAATGGTTTACGACAATTATTATGACACATTTGTTATTGGAGGAAAAATCATCAATATTACTTAAAAATTGTGATAAGTTTTAGAATGTAAGTGTTGCTAAAACGCTTTTTAGGTTAAGGTTTTGTAATACAAACTTTTTTTTTAATTGTAAATACAAATGTTTCCTTAATGTAATGGAATAACCATTTTTCTTTATTTTGTTTTAGTGTTAACACAAAAATACATGGATAACATTACAGTTAATTTTAAAACTAGTGGTTTTATTAACAGGCGTGCACAACGTTTTATTTACGTAAGTTATTCTACTGGAGTGCTAATATTATGGTATATAGCGTATAGTATATGATATAAAGGAGAAAAAGTATTTGTTTTCTTGATATATTTGCGAAATTACACAAGAAATCCAAGTCCGTCCCGATGAAAAATTAGCAAAAGTAATTCATTAACCGCCCGCAAAGATTGCGCTAAGTCCTTTATTTCAGAGTGGGCTCCCGACCAAAGTATTTTTTAATTCCCCAGCATTAGCATTGTCTCGCGCTTTGATTTATGTCCAGGAGCCTGCTGCGCCGGCGGTACATAAATACGCCGAGATAATGGCCCTTTTTTAACACCTTAATTAAAACGCTAGCTACTTAATTGATGAGAAAATACGTGAAGAAAATACTCTTTTATACTTCTCTCTGTTGATTTCGGGCAGAAGAAAATTTATGCATCAAGATTATACTTCTCAATTATTGTTGCTTTAAAACAAACTACCAGCTGTCTCCTACTGCCTATTGTGAGTTTATTATTTATATTTGTAACATAAAAAAATCTTCCGGCCTGGTTTTAAGCCTATAGGATGTCTAGTTTGAAAACATGCATTTGTTCATGAGCGCACCATCAATCCACTAAGACAGAATTTTGTAAAATACTCTCTTTAATCTGCAAAAGGAATTTCGTAAAAAAATTTCAGTTTCTTTGCTCCACGGTTCCTTATTTTCTTAAATTTCTTATATTGTTTTTATCTATATAATTAATATTGGTAAAATTTGTGCAATTCTTTGATATTTCACAAATTTATGTCTGTTTACCCCCGTTAATCATTTTATTAAGCTACGTGTATTTTAAAGAAGTATTTTCTATTATCATCTAAGTTGTAAGACTTGAATCAATATTAAGAGTAAGGCTTTAAATCCAATATAATGTTACCTGATAACCGACACCCGGCAACCATAAATACGCTGAAGTAAGTTTATGTAAGGCGATATAAGGTCGGTCGGGATCCGTTTAGCTCATGCTTATCTCTACGTGAAAACCTATCAGTATTCTACCTCCTACCTGTGTAGTAAGGTTCTGGAAGGTTTCATATGTAGCTC
>DWIC01000850.1:0-10326 GCA_018248135.1 Battus belus | reverse complement strand
AGCGCTTTGTACATAGCCGCGAAATTCAAAAGACAAAAAGGCGGAAGGGAGATATTTGACAACCTATTATAACAAACCTCCTTTTTCAATCTAAAATAAAGACTTAATAAGTTCATCCGGGATATTAAGTAAACTGGTAATCCATATCCAGAGGTCTATGAAACAATTTAGTCTGTGGCTCAAACGGGGTTAAGGGTATGCATGAAGAATGAGCAAAAGCTTTAGAATTTGTACGCACAGCTCAGCTGTGATTTATATTGCGGCTCGCAAACAATGCTATTTAACATATTGGCAACACCGAAGCGTTCGCGGAAGCTAGCTTTTAGTTTACGGTAAACTTAAATTAGCCGCTAAAATGAAGTGTGTAAACACCTTTCAATATTACGTGTGAAATAATTGCCAACACGTTTTTCATTAAATCGAAACTTTAGTAAAATATGTATATGTAATTTCTCTTCTAGCAAATGAGTTACAGAATTTTATAATATTTGTTAGTAGTTCAAGCATAGTGAAACCAAAGTATGACAGATTTTAACTAAAATATTTTTTTTAAAAACATTTCTGTGCGTTGATTCCTTCAACATCATCATGATAAAATTAAACCTTCCACAGTTACCCGTAAGGTTTCCCCATAGATTATCAATAGAACCAATTAGATGCACCCTGACTATCCATTGTCCAAATTATGAATTGAAAGAAAATCAATTTCAAATGCGAACATTTTTGAATTTCAACTTCAATTATTCTAATTTGATACATGTTAACTCTAGTCTATAAGCTCTTAACGATTAAGTATCCCGAGCTATTTCCAGATAACCCTGGTAAACTATAAACACACAAATCCCTGGACTGCACTGTTTCTTTTACGCTTCAGCCTGATGACGAATCGGCCAACGTAGCGAATCTCTACCAGACAGTTGCGTGACTAATTGTGAAATAAATGCTACCCGACACCGCTCTTATAGGCTTTCCGTTCATTTTCTGAAAAATTCGGAAAATCCGTGAGTCAGCCGATGAGACAACCGACATACAATTTTCCACATGAAGGCTCTGTTTAACTTCCATGTATTTATCTATCCGCAGTAAAAAGTTAAAAACTTTTTACTTACTTTATTACAAATTAACAATGTAACGTAACAATGAAATGAATATTTTCATTCCGAATTAAAGGGTAGTATATAATACTTATTAACATACGTGTGAGTAGCCATTTTAACAAATCTATAAAATGCTGGAAGTCAACTATAATGTAAGTACAACAAAGTACAGACTGTCTTGTAGAGTAAATAACATTTGAAATTGCAATTTAAGATTATTAAATAAAATAAAGACAATTTATACTTCACTAATGATATACAATAAATCTTTCGTTATCTTCGGTTAACTAAACTGGCAACCGCCCATAAAACAATGAAGTAAATAAAAAGAAATATCATAAACGAAATACTTTTCATGTTTCGATGTTTAAAATTCAGAGCACAATGCGTTGAATAAAAACTCGCGATCCGTTTGAAGCTGGAACAATCGCCGACCGGAAAAGCCTCTACTTAAATTAATTACAAACTCATTTTCACGTAAAAACTACTAATTGACGAAAGCTGTGTCATCATGTCACAAGAGACCGAACGCGACGTTGGGAATCACCTTCATTTATATCTTACATCACAAAAAAGATCCCACTGTCTCATTATTAATCGATTTGGTACAGCGCACCATCGGCAGCCGTATATTCGTATTTACATAAACTACTTTTAGAACAAAGATATTATATAATAATATAAAAAAATCTTTATAACTTGTTAACTAATGGAATGGCTGTTAAAAATCAAAACAAGATTCGCTTTCGTTACATTAACAGCACAGGTGCTTCTTCTTTAATCGATATTAAAATAAATCAATTCGAAAATACGCATCACACAAGGCTGTCCTACTTTTATACGTTACAGACTCATTTTAAAAATGCAATTTAATTTCGTCTGTTACCATCTCGACTACAATTATTGTCTATTTACTTTATCAATAAGCGGTTGAAAACAATTGCATTGTCTTGTTAAACGAAACAAAAAGTGTCAATGTAAATAAAACTTTGTGTATCATTTCCAATGTAGATGAAAACAGGTCACAGTTTAAATATATCTCTTAGAATATCTTCATTTAATCACGGGTGTTTCATAATCATTTTTTTAGTCTGGAGAAGAAAGTATAGTAATTTTTTAACGAACCGAGCGCCCGGAGTGGTGTAGTTTTAGTCGGAAGTCGAGTGTTTCCCATACTCTGAATGTCTTTTTTAATACGTTCAGTTTGCTTTAATGTTTAGTAGTCGGTTTTATTTTCGCGTCCTGTTCGCTGTTTGTTCACGACAACAAACTGGGCGGTAAGAAAGAAAACGAAAGTAAACTTTAATGTTCCACCATTTGTGCATTGTTTTCTTCTTTTTACGATAAAATAAAAGCCGAAGGAACTGTTACGTCCCGGCCTGCAGGTATGTCAATCACTCTACTTTAAACTTTTTTATTCATTTTTGTCATATTATTCAGTTTAAGTGTTTAAAATTCTCGTTTATATTTGTAACAGCTCTAAAGGTGTGAATATATAGCTCATTAGCAGTAAATAAATATATGATACACCCTATTGAAAAATAAACTATTTTAAAAATAACTAATAACTTTTAATAGTGTGTTAATTCGAATTTTTATGCAATTAAATTAATTATAGTTAACTGCCATAATTATTGTAACCATGCTGTCTGTGTTCTGCATGAAGTTATTTTAACCTGTTGAATTCGAATAGAAAAATTAATTAATGTTACATATTTTTGTGTTATCACTTTACACAGGGTGCTTGGAAATAGGCACTTTAAAGCTTTTATACATACAACCAAGGATCCTGGATATATAAAATTATGCAAATAAATATTTCAATCAATCGCTTGTGGGTTATCATGTTATCGAAGATAATCTACGATTGGTTCAATTACAGTATGTCGCTCGCGTGCCACTGCGATGCGAAGCGACTAACGTCCGATAAAAACTCACTTTAGGATAGACTCATCGATGAATCAGCGCCGAACTCGAACCGAATAATTGTTCACTTGCACAAGATGTCGAAAGTGAGTGGCGTGGAGCTGTTATAAAGTAACTGTTACGAGAATTGTTTTCATCCTCATTAATTACCATAAAAATAATATCTATAATAAACTTATTATATAATCGTATTATATACGTTAGAAATTGCAATAATGGTTTAACTATTAAATAATAAATCATACTATAACCATTTTGTTACTTTTAACTTACTTTTTTATTTTTCTTCATTATTTTTTACATTCTTATATACATTTTATTTATAATAAGGAAATTAATAATTCTTTTTGAAATAAATACTTACAGACTTTCGTACCTTTTATGATAGAAGAAAACATTAGATAACCGAATCTAAAAATTTAAAGAAATCAAATTCAGCCAGGCCGGTAATGGTAATCATATAATAGATATCAAACCTTTTTTTAAACTCCAAATAAGTTCACCTTGACTGTTAAGTACATTGGTAATTCATATCCGGGGTTAAGGGTATGCATGTATTATAGAATGAGCAAAAACTTTAGAGCCTTAGAAAGCCCAGATAAAATACAGTAAGAGTAAAGTCTCATTAAATTATTTTTTTTTAAAGATATAAGATATAATAAAAAAGTTTGAGTGCGAAGGATCTCTGCGGAAGGGCGGAGGAGGCTTTCCTGGGAGCGGGTAAAGGTTTTCGCATAGTATTTGACCGGCTATTTCATATACAGCGCGGCATTTCGGCGTTCATTCAACGGGCAGAGAGTGCCCGCGCGCCGGTCTCGCACTAGCTCCTCGACAAACGCCGCCGGCACACGCACGCTCAGTGCGAATGTCCCATCACTAGTGATCTCTTTAAAAAAAAATATTTGCCAGTGAATAGAATTATACGCGTGTGTTTCCAACCAGTGTTTTTGACGACAGTTTCGTGGTCTCGTTTTCGCCGCTTTTCATTATCGGGACTATTTTGTTGTATGAATATGGTCTTGGCCGAAGGAGCTACATCAATGCCTTGTTCATGGATGTCTTGTTAACCGGTGTGTGAAGTTTGTTTACTTTATGTAATTAATTTGTCAAAATTAAATGCCATAGTGTTTCATAGACGATGAGAATCAACAAGTGTGGGTACAACTAAATTGTTTACGTTTTTTAACTTTTAATTTTCAATATAATATTGATAACATAATCATACTGTAAGTGTACATTTATGTATGTTTATATATATATAAAACATTTAGATTATTATTTAAATAGATTTTACGCGAAAATTAAAAAACAAAAATATACAATTTAATATAATATTACTAAATTCCTTGATGATTTTAAATTTAAGTCGTAATCATATTAGACTAAATAAATGAATATAATAATATTGCGTGACTATTTCATCATTATCGAAAGAATGGTTTTAAAATCGGGCGGTTGAAATGATTTCGGAAGTTGCAATACGTAAAAAGAAAAAAATTCGACGTAACCTAGCAAGCATATCGTGCGAGAATGAACAACATTCGATAGGCGGCAATTGATCAAAGAAATTTTTCGCTGAAAGCTATACCGCGATGTTACCCGACACCGATAGCACGTTATCCAATGAGATTCTTTCAATTGCTCACCGGTGTTCCTTTCGGATGCTGTCTACTGTCAAATTTTATCAGAGTAAATACTTCATTAAAATGAAATCTAAATCAGGTTCGATTATTTATATTATTATTAATACTCTATTTTATCATCATCATCATTGTGTGCATAGATGATGTACTTAAACGCACTTTGACGTAAATTAGTGGTCATAGCTACGTTTCCGCAGCGTGACAAGTCGCCGGGAAATCCCAGTAACAAATCACGTAATGTACGCGTACAGTATAGTTTTCGTGGTAACGCGCTTTAGCATTGTTTAATCTCAACAATGCATACCGATATAAATATTAAGCCGGTACCAACATCGGTCACAGTATAAAAAATAGCACACCTGTACTGCCAACAATAAAGCAGCCCGCAAACTTCTTCGCTTCGTCTATTTTGGTCTGTGTACTTACTTGTATTTACTTAACACGTATTAGGTTGTCAACGACACGGATTGACCTAATGATTCAGTGACCATAAACACACTTATCCTCATCTAAAGTGACATTAGCAACCTATGCTTGAACCGGTCTTGTAATACAATGAAATGTGAAACTTCGCACAAATATTTTAGTCATATTATCAGTATTCAGTAACTTTTAATATATTTAGGATAAGATACGGTAAAGGTTCTTTGAAACTTTTAAAAAAAGTAAGTGTTTAAAAATTTATTTATTAAATATGTTATATAATTTCTTCACAACTAAAAGGTATGTTACATAAAAAATTATATTGACTCCATAATAATACATCATCGCCGTCAAAAATTGTAATGTTATGTCCTTTACAATTAGTAGCAAATAGAACAGCAGTGACATACCTTTCACTACTTCTTAGCACTTGTTAGACAAAGCGAAAAGATACGAAGTCAGTGATGTGTTTCATTTAAAATTTCAAAAAGTTACTACCCAAAGAATTGCTAGGCACCGTCGACTCGTAAAACATATTTTATGACACCGGCATATAACATCAAAACCAGCGATGAACGGCAATCTCATATCGAGGACAAAGAGAAAAAATAAATAATGTTCTTTGGCTAAAAATAATAATTGCTTATTTGAGTACCCACAACATTTGATTTATAATATATAAAAAAGCATAGTTTAGTGTCTTTTTTCAAAAAAATCAATAAATTGATTCAAAAAAGTCATGTGCAAGACACAACCTAGGTCTTAATAGCCGCGAGAAAGTGCCCCGAAGATGGAGATTGTACGAGCACTTTATGCACATAATACGTCCGTAGTAGAAATGCGCTCACGATAATCACGAAGCTTATTATTTTTTATGTGACGGACTCCCATCCGCTGCAAGAATGCATGGCGTGCGAGAGAAATTTTTATTAACATATGTATACCCAATTTAAAGTACACGAACTACTCTACAATTGTAGATACCGTACAACTCATATTTTTATTGTTATTATAAAACTAATTTAGCGCATATTGTATTTTTACAAATCGCATTTAAAAGTAGGTTTTCTATTTCAAAGAAATATTTATCCTGTTCTTACTATCACATAGACTCTTTGACATTACCATACTTTTGTTTCATTTATTATTTATGAATGTATAATATTTTTAATTTTTCGAATATTTCAGCAATATCGGTTTCATATGTGTAATATAATTCAATACCCGTATTTATTACTAACACATAGTTTGTCATTGTTGCAGGTTTTCCTAAAAGGCTTCTGATAGCTCTATTGGTATTTATAATTGTGGCGATGTGTGTGATGCCAGCGGAATCGCGATCTGTCGAACATAAGAGGCGGCATCAAAGGCAGCCAGAAACTACGCCGCAACAAACCAAAGAAATGTCGTCGAAAAATTCGAAGAATCCTAGTGTCGAACACTACAAGAATGCGACCAAAAAAATAATGAAGAAATTGAAAAACACAAGAAGATTTTTTAATCAGGAAAGAAAGGTTTTGAACGAATCTCGAGAATACAGGGACGGGATGCCGGATTGGCTACCGGCTGTTAATTTTGTAGACATACATTTCCACGATTACAAATCCTCGCGGAAAGTGGGCGCATCAATTTGGGAAAAAAAGGTAAGGTTACTCATCTATTATAAGTAAAAATTATCAAACTCAAAAAAAATACATAATTTTACCCTTTCTTTACTTAACTTTAATAAATTACGTATTTTTAAGGACGAATTTATTTGAAGTAAACTTTAGAAGTATGAAGGTGTAATTACCGTGTCCGATCACTACACGTCTCGAGGGTGTGGTGGACCAACCCATCGTACTTTTTGCTTCCCGTTCAACGTTTTTACATTATTTCAAAATAATTTTTGTTTTATTTACGAGAGAGAATCGCAGTGTACATTAGCCCCGCTCGGGGCCGACCCGTTGCAAGGTAAATGAGGTTCGGACGAGCCAAATTACACGTGGCCGTACTTTGTACCGATTTTATTTACTTCAAGTTGTACTTAAGAGCAATAACTAGGAGAGCAAGCCCCTAATTTCCAACCCCGTGAATCGTTTTACGAAAAATTTTACGATTTTACGTTTGTAATTTGCTAATTATGGTTTTTAAAATTGTTCCCGGACGTAACTCGGTCGTTCTTATAACTTAATTTGATTAAAAAAAACTTCTCGAACTTCATTACTATATTATTAAGATGGCATAATTTTTAATTAACGAAATGTTAAAAAGAAAGCTTATTCTTATTATCGCTTATTAAAATTGACAAACAGTCATACTTATCTGTTAGTAATTTCAAAGCTTTTGTTAAGTCGCCGTGGCAGCAGAGCTGACCAAGGCTCCAGTTAAATGTTTCGCGGAAATTTGCATAGATGGACAACGACTGATTCCTCCGCGCACACGCGATGTTCTGCAACTTATACGTATATACATAATATATAGCCAGAAGAACATGTTTTTGTTTTTAATTTTTGACGTTT
Source organism: Battus belus (assembly GCA_018248135.1). Classification (NCBI taxonomy): domain Eukaryota; kingdom Metazoa; phylum Arthropoda; class Insecta; order Lepidoptera; family Papilionidae; genus Battus; species Battus belus. The sequence continues at coordinate 2,736 of DWIC01000850.1, read as the reverse complement.
CTCTCTTTCAATCGCACCACATAAGCTAGCCGAAGTAACGTGCTAAATGCATTTTAAATAAGTCTCCGGCGATCAATTGTTTAAGTTTGTTCATTTTTCTTACCGCCTCCGCACACTTAAATATAAAATACACAAGTACACTGTAACGGGCGTTCTAAAGCTTTTATTATTTACCAAACATACATTTGGGCCGCGTGACTATTAAATATTCATATTGGACACCCACTAATTAGTACACAAAAGTTAATGCTACACGAGACAATAAGTGTGTGGACGTTCAAAGTTTCCGATGTCCTTATACATTCGACAATTTACTTATGACATGCCGTAGATAAACTTATGTTCTAACCCACACCGATCAGTATCCATATCGATGTATATTGAATATTTCTAGTCTATGGCTGCGACAGTTCGTCATTTCATAGTCACTTTAGAAATTCAAATATTTGACGTTGGGCAAAGGAAAGCGTTAGAATTCAAGTGATCTCTGCTTCAGTCCGGTCTTAGTTGACTTATGAACAATTTAAAAATTAAATACCAGTCAAATGAGACGTTAAAACTGTGCGGTAAAGATTATTGTGGCTGCGCCTCCGACCAAATCAATAACCACGTCGTATTGGATCTTGTGTATTTACCATTATTGGTTTCATATTTACACATTTTACTTTTATGTGACTTTAACGTAATTATTGAAACATAAATCTATTGCATTTAACTAGTTTGGGTTGAAAATTGGCAATTAAAAATATATCATGTAAAAGGGGCAGATATTCCATAGTTTTTATCGCGGACCGCTTTCACGGTGACAAGAGCGAGTTTAAGCGGTCACTCGGTGTGCATTAGTGTTTGCTCAGTATTTACGATTTAACAAAACAACACGTAATGTTAAAAACACATTATTTGTCCAAGTGAGACGAATGTGAACTTACAATTCTGGCGTGGTGCTGCATTTGTCTCCAACACGTTTCGCAGGTTAAGCCCGTCTCTTTAAGGCGAATGTACGGCTCATTGTCGCGTTTTCAGTTTGAATACCTCGCCATATTTGCTCACAGGCTCCGACGCTTTTATTATCGTCACAAGTCGGCGATTTCTTGGGCGATGGTCCTCCACAATGGGACCGGAGCCGAGTACCACGAACTCTACACTTTTATGAACCGTAAAGCATTAACGATTAATTTTAGAATCGATTGTTTACCGCTTTTTGAGTTTTGCGCCATAGTGACCCTAGCTGAAGAGATTAGCACTATTTAATTGAGTTGTGAGTCAGTTATACGTCATACGTTACGAGACACGCGCCGAGTGTCATGTGCTTGAATTTAATGAATGATTACATAGGTCCGTTGTTAATGAGTTTCAGGAAAGATGAGTATGCTAACGGTCATCACGAAACCATTGATGACGGCGTTGGGCCATGAGTTTCCCTGAAACAATTATTACGACGCACAAATTTTATTAATTAGTTTGCTCGAACTATACCGTTATACCAATTAGCTTCTGTAACTTCATTTTTTATTTCACACTAAGTATTAAAATATTTTAGAAATTTCAATCCATTATTAAAAACCGAAAATTTTAAAATGAAAGCTGCAAAATTGCTGGGTAATTTAATAAAAAAAATAGAAGAAGTATTCCATTCGTGCAATGGTAAATTTTATTACATCCGAAAAACGACTAATATATTTAACAATTAGTGGAAATGATTTCCTTGTTCTACAGCAATTACACACGGCAACGTGACACGATTAAATAAATAACTTACGTATATATGAGATTCCAGGGTTTATTGGATATATTTATTTATTACTGGTAAACCTTGATACGGTAACTTAACATAATAAGTTTTTTTTACAAAATATTGAGGAAAAAAGTAATTTTGGTTTTAATTTAAATAAGAACCTTGATACAGGACTGTCTATATATTCAATCTGTGTCAATCTTACTTGCAATCGCAGGTTGCGGGTTCGATCTTTCATAAATGGGATCGCCATTGCTCACAAAATAAGTATTCAGAGAATGAGCAGATACGTACGTGGAGACCATAATACAACACTGCGATAGTCAACCCTCTTGCCAAGCGTGGCGATTATGGTAATATATATCCGCCCATAGATTTCTCAGTGGGCCTCTATGAGCTTAAATGACCACGACGATCACGTTTGAAGGGCCAACAAAATAAAAAGTAAACGGCTTACAACAATATAAACGCATCATTGCACGTAAAGATTTGCCCAACACAAGACATTTATTTTTAAAAGGCAATAATGAGAGATCTGTTACAAGCGCGGAGGTAAACCGGCTCGTCTGGTATTTATATTTACGTTTCGCGTCGTATCTATCATTGTTATTAAGAACAGCGCGTCGTGCCTACCGCCTGTCTTATTGTCGTAGGACCGATAATTAATTTACCTATATGTGCTTATTTCACAACACATTTTTCTATTATGTACCTTAAGAGCTTCATACCTAAATCTTATTTTCGTGAAAATTTAAGAGCTTACTCTCATAATGCAAAGCTAGCGCTAAAACGAAAATCGCAAAGTTTTTAGTGATAATTAAAGATTTATACTGGTGTTTGAAAGCCTCTCGTGCGTGTAAATCGCTTTAACAATTTGTAAACGGCTAATGTTACATTTAGAATTATAAGTAATTTATAATAAATAAACATTTTTTTCGCCATTATCATCCATTCAGCGTATATTATCCACATATTAATTATTTATGAAACAGGCAATAAAC
>DWIC01000849.1:0-10328 GCA_018248135.1 Battus belus | reverse complement strand
TATATATATATATATTAAAAAAAATTACGGTTTAATGATTTAATGTTTAGAATGATAAAATTGTATGTGCAATTGTAGGTTTATGGAGGTGATGCTCACTTCGACGATGCTGAAATGTGGACGATTAATTCAAGACGCGGGACCAATCTCTTCCAAGTACGTACATAAATTAATATCTTGTTAACATGTAGACGTGAATATGACATATATATGACAATTTGTAATCATAAGTTGATTAAAAAAGTTTACTCGGATAAGGTAAATAATAACATAATAAAGCTATTCGCTAAAATACTAGTAACTCCGGCGACATTTATTGATAAACAGAACGACTGGATAGCGTGATGCCTTTAATGATTTCTACGGCGTTTATACCTTTCAATAAAATAACAGTTCGTTTGTGTTAAAAACGCTGTAATTCATAATTATCCATTGGCATATCGTTTGAATTAAACATTTCATACTGACCAGGGATTTCTTACTAAACGGGTACAAACATTTGATTCGTTACGTGGCGTGGGTACCCCGGACGAGTGATGTTCGTATTGTTAACGGGAATGGACTGTTAATTTGCAAAGCTTTGGAAATGAGTTGCACTTAGTAAAATTTTGAAACTAATAACAAGTATTGTTTCATATTTAAATGTAGTTATTATGGGTTCTAGGTTCTGTGCAACACCTGTGATTTATTTTAAAGAATTCTGAAAAATATATATAAGTAGAAAATAATCTGACATTATCACGTCATTGACTTGTAGGTACCTAACCACTATGTAATTGAAACAAATGCGCTTGAAGGATATAAATCTATTATCATACCAAATATAACTTACATCATAGATATGTTTAGTTCGGTAAAGAGATTTATTCTTTACCTTTTCAAGCATTGTTAATAGCGATCTAATAACATTTTCAATTCTATTAAATTAAATGCTCTTTCATGTAAATGCGTCAAACATTTTAATATCTCTTTACGCTTGTTTTTATCGCAATTATTTGAATGACTATAAAAATAGTTTTTGTACGTAATTAATTTTTAATTTATATTACATAGGTTGCGGCACACGAGTTCGGACATTCCCTAGGTTTGTCACACAGTGACGTTCGATCGGCTTTAATGGCTCCATTCTATCGAGGATACGACCCTGCCTTCCAACTTGACCAAGATGATATCCTAGGCATCCAGGTGTGTTTATTTCTTCAAGTTTCTTTAAATGACGAGAATGTGATGTGTAGTGAGAATTTAGAAAGGAATTTTTATACTTCACATTATTAGGATGAGAACTTACGTTGTATGTATTAAATACAGGCTCTGTATGGACACAAGACTCAGTTGGATATCGGTGGTATACCATCGCGCCCATCGGCACCACGTGCCACTACACCACCTTCATCTGCTGAAGACCCTGCTCTCTGCGCCAACCCATCCATCGACACCATTTTCAACTCTGCCGACGGAGCCACATTTGTTTTCAAAGGTAAAGTTTTAAAAACTTAATTTCATCTACTTTCATTACAATCCTTCTTCACCATTTCAGAAGTAAAACATCCATTGCTAGACATAGGCCTCCCTAATAGATTTATAATAAGGGCGGCTGCAAGCGACTGCTTCTCTATATTGTGGGTGAATGTCCTTCGTTCCTCTTGCCTGTTTCACTTTTACACGCAAACATCATAAGCACAGCGGTGAAGTTCATGAAGGATGTTTTTCCCAACAGGCGAGCACTATTGGCGACTAACAGAGAGTGGCGTGGCAGCTGGTTACCCACGACTAATATCGCGCGCGTGGCCCGGCCTGCCTGCGAACATCGATGCCGCCTTCACCTACAAGAATGGCAAGACCTACTTCTTCAAGGGCTCCAAATATTGGAGATATAACGGACAGAACATCGACGGCGACTATCCAAAGGAAATTAGTGAAGGTATCGTTGTTACAAATTTATTGATGCCAGTAATTATTTGAATATAATAAATTTTATTATAATTAGTTTTTACTACCATTTAATAAAAAAACACAAAAAGTAATCAAAAAAGGTTTTACTATTATTTAGTTAGGTATTACAAAACTAAACTATATTTAATGTCGTCTTTTTACATTAAATTATTATTTTTTGGTATTTATTGTAATGATGTTGGGGTCCACATACAAAGGATTAATGTTCCTACTACTAGTTTAGAGAATAAAAGATCAATATCGAGTCTGGAAAATGTTAATTTTAAAAAATTAATTAAAGATCTACTGCTATGTTTTAACATTAAGTTTAATGCCACTCACATTATTAAGTCACCATCAAGAGTTCTTGAGTGTGATTTATATTTTAGATGATCATGATCATAGATTTTTGCCAGGATTTACATACTCCAACTAATTTTGATCTGTTTCTAATTGATGGTACGCTGATAGCCTTGTGGGCTGTAACAGCTTCATCGGAGAGAGTTCGCGAACAGGAGGTCCGCAAACTGTTAAAATGAAAAAAACCGGTTGTTGCACCAGTTCACCAATGAACGCAAGGAGGATGGCTATACCCGTGTCGGTGTATAGTTTAATATCTTTATATGATATGTGTATAATCTTAGCCGCCCTCGTTTGTACGCGGGCGAGGAGATACTCCAACTGTCAACTAAAGTATGTCCAATTTAACTAATCAATGCATACACATTTCAGGTTTCACAGGTATACCAGATAATATCGATGCTGCATTGGTTTGGTCTGGCAATGGCAAAATTTACTTCTACAAGGGTGCGAAGTTCTGGCGGTTCGATCCGGCTCAGCGACCTCCAGTTAAATCTACTTACCCCAAATCTCTTTCAAACTGGGAAGGAATTCCGGACAGTATAGACGCAGCGTTACAATACACGAATGGTTACACGTACTTCTTCAAAGGGTCTTCGTACTGGCGGTTCAACGACAGAACATTTAGTGTAAGTAATGAATTTCATCATCATCGTCAAAGGTTTCCAAAAAGGACAGTTGGAAGCGGCTTGCACTTCGGACAACCTTAACAAGACTGTATGTCTCCCTGGGAGTGAAAGCGCTTTGCTGAGCTTTCTTGTTTACAGTTCGTAGACTATTACTTTCGTTTGTCTACGGATGTTCTCATTCCTGTCTTAGAGATTTTCTCTTAGAGTATTCCTAGACACAGCCCTCTCATTAATCGATAGTAAGCCTGCCAATGAGGCCCGTAGAGAGAAGAGAACGTAACGTATTTACATATTTATTTTCGCATTTACTATTATTATAACAATTATTTATAAAAATCGACACTTTAATTTTATTTTATATAAGGTGTATATCAGACTTTTGACCTTTTTTGTAACATTATAAATGACTTGCAAGATACTAGATAGAATCTGAAATGGTGTATGATATATGTGGTTTGGATTCTAAATTTATTGTAAGGATTAAATTATTAAATTGTCTTGCAGGTGGACACAGACAAGCCTGCGTTCCCGCGGTCAACCGCATACTGGTGGTTAGGTTGCAGCAGTGCGCCAAGTGGGACCGTAGGAGGTAACGCGCGTCTCTCAGCCACATCCACGGATACAAATTCACCTCCGCTTGCGGATGACGACGTTGGCGACATAGTCTTCGATGCAGGTAGATTCATGGTCGCCCCGATCTCTTCCGATTAAAGAAGTCAATTTAATTAAAAACTTTTCAGAAATGTTTCAATTAAAAAAGAACAAACTTATAAAGCATATTTAAATTTTGTCGGATAAATCAATGCAATATATAAAGTATTTATTTTAGTTATTATCAAGTGTTAAATAATTCTTATATACCATATTTTGCACTTGGAGATTTTTTTTTATTTTAGTGACATGAACGGCAAAGGTAAAAAGCCATTAAAGAGGATAATAATCCTTAAAAAGTAAAATTTTATTTCAATATGTTCGACTGAGTAATTATTCGTGTTACAGTTTCAAAGAAGGGATGACCGTCGCCGACCTGGCCTCTATTAAATGTTTGCTCTTTTGCCAATCTTTATGTGAATGTCTTTCATTATTTGTTCTTGTCTTCATTGTGTTTGAATTGTGTTCTATTAGTTTAGAGACTAATTATTGTTTTTTATATTTTATCTGTATAACAACCTCGCTGTCTGATATTTACTTGTTATTATTTTATGTTTTGTGATTATTTTCAGCAACCACTTCCATTGTCATGTATCATTTCTTTTAACACAACAATGATCATAAATTATCTTACCATTATTGTATAACAGCAGTTATTTACTAACACTTCTAAAATTTTAATATACATTTTTCGATATTAATTTTTAAAGCTTTTATCGTGCTAACATATTAACCTAATTAAAAATCGTAATGCTTTTACGGGACTGGCTTACGAATTTCGTGATTCGTTAGCAAGGGAGCTTGTGTTTGGGCGCAATGGTCGACGGTGAGTCCTGATTTAGAGAATTTACGGCTTCTGGGCGCCATCGAATCTACCTGTATTGACCACGCTTAAATATTTTGCACTTTAATTTTTTTTAAACACAAACAAGTGCACTATGTTTAAGCACGATATATTTACTATCACAACACACAACAACATTTTAAGCTTTGAATTCTTTAATTATTAGAATAAAGTTATTTGTGCACAGTGTATGACCATTGTCTTTCGAAGGTAACTGCACTTATTTTGATCGGTAAAAGAACTAATAGATGATTATTTTTTTAAAAAATATCGATAAATCATCGATCAAGATTGTTAAATAATTATCAAATGTATATCATGTGCACAGTTTTGCCAATACAGCACCATAAATGAATAACTCACTTTAAAATTATTTAATGTCTGTGTTTGTCCCACACGGTACGTGAAGGTGCATGGCACATGTCCACCTTACGTCATGTGTGTTTGTGTGTTTTGTCTTTCTAGGTGTAAAATCATCCGCTCCAAGGTCATTCTTCTGGTTCAGGGAATAGCCTCGGTGGAGAGTTCCTGAACGTTGTACATAGAGATATAATAAAGAACAAAGACTCAATTAGTTTAATAGGAGAGCATATGAGTACCAGTGAGATTATAGACATAAGCGGTGATTTTAGTACCAGCGAGCTTGTCACGCGTCACCTGTACGTTGATTTCATCCCACATTTGCATGTTATTTAGTCGCTTAGTACATACGAGTATATCTGCACGCCTGCTTGCGAACACTTATTTTACTCAAACGCATGTTTTTTAAGCTTCTTTGTGTTAAATATTACAGTGTATACTGTTGATAAAAATTAGATTTTAAACGATTGGAACAATGATCACGAGATCGTTTTTAAACGAGTTGTAACATATTTTTAACAAAAAAAATTTTGTACAATATGTTGACCACGATATAAATTTTTAACAAATATTTTGCTTTTATTATTTCAATATAAATTTATAGCCTATATAAACGATTTTATAATTAATTTATACTTTTGGCTTACCGTCAAATTATTTCTTTGTGATTTCTCCAGATATGTAGCAGTTGCAAAAATCATTTATGACACAAAAGAAAAGTTTCGGAAATTACTTGATTAAACTTGACTGGACTGAAGTTAACTTCGTAGGCACTTGTTGTACATAAATATGTTTTTATTTGTTGAATACTAACTGGATAATCATTGATATGAGTGTGTTGTAATTTTGTAACTAATATATTAGTATACAGATCATCAAGAAAGTTATCCCTGTAGTTTAATTAAAAATGATAACACATATCTTTTAATGTACTCTTTACCTATCTATATTTATTTTAGAATTTGCATGAGTTTTGATTTTTTTGGTAGAGATTAGATGTAGATTTTAGAGTAGTTAGTGTGTGTGGGTAAAGGTTTAAGTAATCAAAAGCAATTTGTTAAAGAGGAGTTAATTTTTCAGTTGCCAACGTTAAATCAAAAGAAGCTAGACTGTAGTTTCTCGTTACCTCGGGACTCCAATACTTAAGGAGGGCGACTAAATGTCCTCCGCTGTGGCGTCACTCACCCGCATCGTAGGTTTCCGTTCATTTCTTTTGCTATTCATAAATTTCATCTCCGTGAAGTTCGTTGCATGCATGACAACTAACGACTAACGAATTTTGCGGTTGGTTTTTTTTAACATTCGCTTTTTTAAATCGTTTTCATTATTGTTGTGGGTATCACGACATGAGAAATTGAATGAGTTTTATTTAGTGTTTTTATTCACGAGCCAGCAAATTTGGTTTATAAGAAATTGTTAAAAAATATAAAAACTGTATGCACCATTTTTTCAATTTTTTTTTTCATAATTTTGTTAACTTCTATCAAGCATGCTAGCTCATGAACAAAGCTTCGTAGAGAATACATATACGAGACGGTCAAAGCGTAGCATTTAATTTATATTATTACATTATTTAGAATGTTCACTTATAGTTGAAATTACCAATGATAAATTCAAAGTACTTAAAAATCATTGATTAATTTTAAAACGTTGTCTTATATAAAATGTTCAACTAAAGTCCTAGAACTATTTTACAAAAATACATATAGTTTATTTATTATATGTAAGAGTATTGCTACCTTTGTCGTGTCGATGTAAGTTTATATTATTTAAGTGTTGTATTTTAGAAATTTGCAATGGCTGCTTTTAATTCGCTTGCGATGTTTGCGTTTAAGGCGCTAACATCAGCTTGCAAGACTGTGTCCGTTGAAGGAGAGTGATTAAATATTATTTATATGATTAGATGAAGGCGACGGTACTGGCGGAAGCAGCGGCGAGTCAGCGCGACCGTCGTTATGGCTCCTGTCAACATTGGGCGTGCTTCTGGCCGCCGCGCGATCCTAGCGCCCCCACGTACCTTCACTGTGATCCTGTGCGCCTGTCCACACTAGCTGTATTGTATATAGCGAACGTCTTGCTGTGATTGTGAATGCTTAACTTTTTATACTGTTGTGAGAACGATAATTTAAAGTGAAGTCATAGTTTTTATACCTAAAATAAATAGATGATGTAAGTTTGAGTGTGATATTGTCGTAAGCGAAAATTTTTGTATTAAAATATTTAAAGCGACAATTGCTTTTAATTTTCTTAAACGTCTATTAGGTAATAATTAACAAACGACTGAATTCAATTGGTTTATTTAACGTTTTTCTGTTTTTTCCAATAATTCCTCTTATGTTAGTAATTACAAGTTTATCTGACAATAATTCTCGGTTTTTTTTTGTTTGTTTTCATAAACGTATTTTTTAATAAACATCTCCACAATTCACCATAACACGGCCATTCGACCTACTGTCTCAATCGTTCTTCTAACTCTTAGGAAAATGCAAATTATATTAAACTTCGAAACCTGTCTACAATTATTCGAACGTGATTAATCTTACTTCCGAATGTCGAACATTGCCTACATGGGATACAGGCGCAGGCGCAGCCTGTTTTTTTTTTGCTTGCGCTACGGTGTTTTGTAGCAAGAAGGAACATCTCTTCGATTTTCATGCTCGACATTGTTATGTCTTCATAATTATGGCGTAATACTTCCATAGATTCTTGTGTCTGTAGATAGATGCGTAAGGTATTTATGGAAACTGCGTCACGCCTGTGCCTAGAGCCCATTCATATCATTTAGAAGGCGTAACATAAGACTTAGAACACGATCACTACTTGAAAAACACCTACGACACATCCTAGATCATATCAATATATTTAATGGCCGCGTGCTCTGGCAGTGTTAGCGCCGCGCCTCGGCTGCATGCGCTCGTGTTGTTTACTTTTACGATTTACAATTTACACTACTCTACCTCCCTCGCTATGATTATAGATTAATATAATGAATGAGTCGCCCGGTGCACGAACATTTTTACTTTTATCGAATAACGTCTGTGAATTATAATTTAAAGAATTTCGATCGAAAACACACTTCATCACCATTTACATTCGTTGAAAAATAATATATATTTATATGATCTAGAACTTTAAGGATTAATTAATTCACATACAGTAAGAGACGAGCGTCGTACCGCTCCAAACTTAAGTGATAACACGTCACTGAGGCCGCGCGTGGGCTTATTGTACTGGTACAAGGTAACTTGCCGGTTAAAAGATCGGGAAGTATTAAATTTAACTTAACATACGCTTTGAATAACTATAAACTTGTGTCTAGACCAACATAACGCTATCAAATTAACACAAACCATTTAGATTTAAATGGAAATGACACTAATTACATGCATTATATTATACTAATTTATGAACTGACATTAAAACAATTGATACATGATCACATCAGCGACATACACAAACTCCAATGTGGCTAAAAGACCAGTTACTGCGGAGCCTCCGTAACATTTTCAATATTAATCATCAACTTGCTTCCTGGGACGACTAGATACAGATTCTCAATAACCAATCCTTTAGCTACAATGTGACTACATACAAAACATTTCATAGAACACAAACGATATTTGAATTAATAAGTTAGGTCTTAAGATACCGTTCGGGAATGTGTACTATATAAGAGATACTTTTAGGGTAATTGTGAACAGTACACATTCTAAATGCGTTCGAATTATAATTATGCAATTACAATTTATCATAAGACGTTTTAAATATTTCATTTGTTTCTTAATTCACTAACTACGTTCTTAAACTTGAGAAGGCCATGTTCTTCTATTGGTTTGTACGAGTAACAGAAAAACGAATGGAGGATGTGATTTAGTAAATATAAAACTATTGCAAAAAGTCTATCCGTTTAGGTAGATGCGTTAATACTGCTTTGCCCTATCCACACATCTCATACAACGTAAATTAAGAACACTGCAAAATGTTTTACAAGACATTTAAATTTTAATCTTTCAAACTATTAAAATTTTTGATTATAAATAGGGATTAATTTTTCCTTTTGGTTTAAAAATTAGAAAGTAAATATCGAATTGAATCCGTTGAAAATATTTTAACACGAGTTAAAATAATTTAGTAAATTATTAATTAATAATAAACTTTTCGATGATCAAAATCGAATATTGTTATTTTAATCGCTAGATTTATTTTTCATTAATATATATCAGTGTTTGGTTAGTATTGTCAGTGTATTAATAACTCTGTTATATAAAGAATAATTATTTTGTGCGGATAGGACATTTAATGGTATATGTGAAAGTTTTCGTTGGACCGTTAATCTATCACGCCGATTTCATTCAACATTTATCATATCATTATCGTAAAAAATCGGAAGCCGTTCGCCTTATTCGTTGTTTGTTTTGATTCAATTTATTGCAACTGCAATTATTTCAACAGTTTAAACACTTACCGTACCCGTATCATTTACACGTAAACACAGAACGCAGAATCGTCATTCTAAACGCTATTACAGTTTCAAACACCATATTTGAATAATCTCTTATGTTTTATATAAAATTTTCATATGTTATGTTAATAAAATTATTGCAGAGTACAAAATATCGTAACATTAACAGATCACTGAATTTTGTTACTATTATATTAAAATACAATGTAATTAGTTATAATCGTAGTACGAAGGCTATCTCTTGGTGTTATTCTTAAGCTATCTTAACACAAGACGTCAATAACGATTCGTTAAAAAATGTCTGTGGACGACCCCGAAAGCGATTTTAAAATGTGTTTTTGTGCGTGTGTGTGACAGTTAACCAAGTAACTGTATTACTAACAGAAAGATCTTGCTTACAGTAACACTAACTAAATATTCATTTTGGCAACATAAAATATACATATTACACAATGGACTTAAGTGCTTGTTGCTATAAGTGAAAACAGATTTAAAAACATGAATTCGGATGAGTTAACTCTTTCAAAAAAAAAGTAATTATATTCTACATTAACCAGAACGCATTAGCATCATAAGAATATATGAAAATTATAATTTTCGTATAACTAACATTTTCAGTATTAGTTTATAGCTACATACATGTAATTTTTTCCGTATGCACTTTCATTGCATACTTACAATATTTGTTCAATATTATTTGTGCGTTATACATTTACACTTTATTTATGTACATCAAAATATACGTATATTATTCAAAAACATAATATACACACTATCACTAAACGTTCAACAAAATATAAAATTCATTAGCTAATTCTACGGAAAAGGGCACACGTATTTTCACCGGTGTTATCATTGGTATTTAGGAACGTGGAAGATCTTGGCTTGATTTGATTGAAAACAAAGAATAAACGCCGTCACCATCATTTTTATATGTATATATAAAAAATATAAAAACATACTGCGAGAAGGGAAGCAGGTTATTTGTGTACATAAATATAATAATACATATTTACCAGACTAATCTGGTTCTGAATCTGGTAATCGTGTTGCGGGTCATAAATGGTTATTCTAAGCAAATGTATAGCAA